>JABGLX010000167.1:0-22500 GCA_014281875.1 Nibea albiflora
CTTCCTCCTCTCTCTCCTTCCTCTCTCTCTCTCTCCTCTCCTCTGAGTCTTCAGGTCCATTAGTTATCAGCAGGGAGAGGCCAAACCTCTAAATGGATTCTCCAGGCAGCAAAACACAACCCAGGCTTTTACCTCCCCTCTCTCCTCTTCCTCCTCTCCTCTCCTCCTCCCTGCTCCCTCTTTTCTTTGGAGGTAGTATTCCTCCTCTTCTCCTCTCTTGTTGATCAGAGATAAATCTGAGTTAAACCACCGAATAAAACTTTGATCTGTTTCTTCTGTTCCAGTAAATATTGACGTCCCTGATTGGATCAGTACTGATCAGATGTTACAGACGCTCTGTGGATCAACTGAAGCCAAAAAACAAAAAACAAGAAGCGTTTTTCAGTTAGAGCTTCATTAGAAGGTCTGTGGATGTCAGCAGACAGACCAGCCGTCCAAGAGGTGTCAATGAAATCTGAACTTTCATGTAGAATTCAACATCTGCAAAAACTTTGATTCATAAATTTTACTGATTATGTTCACGATTATGGTTCACGTGTCCGCAAAGATTTCAGCTCGGCGTCTGTCTTTCAGCCTTTTATTTCACCAAGCTCTCACCAACCACTAAAAGTCAGTCCCAGATTTACTCTTGTCCGGCGGCTTCTTGCTCGCTCACTCTCTCCTTTTCTCTTCTTAGCTTCCTCCGTCAGCGTCCTCTTCACTCTCTGCTCCTCTGCCATCATGTCCATAGAAGCTGCTGACTGCTGCACCTGAACACCTCTTCTTCTTCTTCTTCTTCTTCTTCTTCTTCTTCTTCTAACAGTCGGTGCTCTGAGATCACAGTCCGGGCAGCCTGGCTAGCAAATTGAGCTAACATTAACTAACAGCAGCTACATCTGGCAGCAGTTTAAAGAGTTTTGCTGTTTCTGAAGTTTTTACGGCGTCGTATCGACTCATGAACAATCTTTTCCTTTGCTCCGCTCCTTTCCAGCTTTATCTTCATCCTCCTCTTCCTCCCTGCTCGCTGTATGTTCCTCGTCCTTCTCTGTTGATCTGCTCATTTGTTTCTCTTTGTTCACTTTGTCATCATTGTTTTTCATCATGCTGCTTTTATTGCTTTGCTCCTGTGTTTCATCACTGTGCAAATAAACTGCGAGTGAAATCATAAACCTATTGCAGCCGGTCCAGAACCAATATCTGTGAGGGGAAACATAATCTGCTGCAGCTCAGAGCTGCTGCCTGCCAGGAAGTCTGTTTGTGTCTCCACTTCAGATCATGCACGCTCTCCTTCAGGAGGTCAGGTTCATAAAAACACGACGTTCAGCTGAACAATTAAAAGTTCATTTCACAGAAGAAAGCTTTTCTTCATCGTTCACAGGCTGCAATCATCTCACATGCACTTTCTGTTGAGTGTACAATAAATTCAATCCAACGAAAATTAAAAACTCAAACGTCTTTCTGACTCAGTTTCCTCTTCAGTCCACCAATAGGAAGCCGTCCTGCCTCCAGCTCGAGTCCACAGATGGAAAAAAAGCTCTCGTAGCTTATTAGCCGTGTGTCACCATCAGTTTAATAAAGTTTACTCACAGTGAGACACTGATGACACTAATACAGCTCTGAATAAACTGTGGACACTTACTGTTTATAGCCAATGAGCTACAGCTGAGAGGAGCTGCTGGCTCACCAACTGTTCTCTTCGCTCGGTGTTCAAATATCTGAACATAGAAACAGCAGCAGCCCAAACCGTGATGGCCAGTCACGCCAGTCACAGCTTAGCCCAGCAGTAAAGGCGTATTTCACCACAGGACGGAAGTCTTCTCATCAAGCTGGGCTGTCTTACTTCTGAACTGATATCAGAGGAAGAGGGTTGATGACACACACCGTCCAGTTTGAACCGGGTTTCATCAGCTGGTTATACGCCGTATCTGCTGGCCCCTCAGATTCTGTAACTCGCCGTGATGGTCTTAGCTAAACTATATCAATCCTCGTAAGCTCATCACCGTCTGCCTCGATCCTGCTGGTCACGGTGGGTGAACCCATCAACAGCCTGTCGTGTCTAGATAGATGCTGAGGTTTGCAAGACTCTTGTGAGATTGGTACCTTTTCATTCACGTTCATTCATGAGTCCTGTGTTTGACCCAGTATGTGAGAGTTTGCTAATCTTGGGTTACTGATGGGTTCACACATCTGGTAGAACTCCTGACAGAGGCCCAGCACAGATATATCGGTGCCCCATGAGGAGTCCTGGTCCAGGTTCAGGAGGGCGTCCTAAATGCTGATCAGAGATCCAGCAGAGGAGGAACCGGAGGACCGGAGGAATCTTTCTATGTTGCTGAGATTGTCTGGAGTCCTCGGCGCTGAATTTAAACAGCCCAGGCTTGTTCTGTCATGTCATTACAAATCTTTCTCTCTTTAACATTGAAACCATAAAGTAAAATTCAAATGGATAATTTCTGTGTTCATTTGTGTTGAATGAAAAAAAGAAAGTTGAGTTTTAAACAGTCACGTCTGCTGTGAGACAAACCAGCGCCTATAAGAGCAACTTTACTGCTCTGCCGTATACTTTGGCTATAGAGAGTTTGTGCTGCTGCAGAGCACTTTACCGTCGACATTATTTATAAGAACAAGAGGGGAAGCAGCCATTTCCTCTTAGGAACAGGATGTATATGAGCCTGAGAGCGAGAGTAGCAGGCGGCCTTATAAAACAGCCTGGATGGAATTATAGACCATCTCAGTGCATGGCTCACACTGTTAATGTTTTAATAGAAAGGGATGGAGGGACGGAGGGATGGAGGGACGGAGGGGGATGGAGGGATGGAGGGACGGAGGGATGGAGGGAGGCTGCAGAGTGAAAGTTGAGAGACAAAGAGGAAAGAAAGAAATGAAAACAATCTAATCAAAGACAGAGAGACAGAAAGCTTCTCACTTTATTTCCTCCATTTCCTGTCTGAAAATTCCTCCAGCTGACAGACTGCAGCACAAAATGTCTGCCGAGGCGCTCCTCGTGTTGTCATGTCGACGCCATCAGAGAGGTTTGACTGGATCTGTGTGTATGCATCTGCACATGTTGGTGACGTCGACGCAGAGACTTGGCTGCGAATCTTGTGAAAAAATATTTTTAAAAAGTCTCTCTGGAGTCGGTGCTTAATTTGTCCATTTTGGGCCACTGTAGAAACATGGTGAATGTTTAATTTGTTTTAATTGAAGTGAGCTGACAAAGGAGAGAGCACGAGGAAGTCGACACATGGGCGCTTGAATCAAACACATGAACAGGTGACCGATGTTAATGTCCTGTGTGAAGCCAGTTTCATACTTATTTTAATCCCAGCTGGGATTGGCTCCAGTCCCACTGTGACCATGACGAGGAGTTCCCTCTGTGGAGCTACAGCAACAGTCCTGAAAACACTGCAGGCAGCTCAACAACCATCGGCATCATGTGACCTTAACGATCCACATGAGGGCAGGGCGAGTCAACAACCCACAGGTGTCCTTAACGACCAACAGGTGTCCTTGACGACGCACAGGTGTCCTTAACGACCAACAGGTGTCCTTAACGACCAACAGGTGTCCTTAACGACCAACAGGTGTCCTTGACGACGCACAGGTGTCCTTAACGACCAACAGGTGTCCTTGACGACGCACAGGTGTCCTTAACGACCAACAGGTGTTCTTAACGACCAACAGGTGTCCTTAACGACCAACAGGTGTCCTTGACGGCCAACAGGTGTCCTTGACGACCCCCTGGATGGACGAGTGTTTTAACCTGCTCAGTTAACCTGAGCTCTTCCTCCTGTTTGTAACTGTGTGTTGGGCATTTGGCTGAATCTGCTGCACACAGATGTGTCCTGATGTCTGCAGAGTCCAGTTTTACTGCCAATGTGCCCTGAAGCAAGGCACTGAACCGCTGACTGCTGCACCGAGCCGGCCAATGAGAGGGACCCATGTGATAAAAGTGTGTGAGATAGCTAATGAAGGCATCGCCGCCTGTGTAATGTGGGCAAGCTGGAGCAGAATCTGCTGGTGAGGCCGCGGGTCATGTGATCAGCAGGTCGGGGTTTGGCTGATCTACGTGAGCGTACATCTACCCTCTCTCCTCCTGCCTGTAATGGAGTGAGAAGTCCACCACAGATCCATAACAGCAGAAACCAGCTGCCTTCCTCTGAGGGCCACAGTGTGAAACTGATCAATACTCTGCCATCGATCGGCAGCTGGCAGCAGCACTGTAATGACTCTCTGATCTATGCTGCTGCAGATCTACACAGGGAGTTAGAAGCAGATCTAGAGCTGCAGATCTGATGTGCAGCACGTATAATACTTCATGTTCAACATCTTAGTTCACATACAGCTGCGTGCTGGCTCCATCAGTCTGTTTCTGGTGACCTTTGACCTTTCTGCTGGAGAAATGGATCGCTGAAATCTTATCAAATTGTCTCCCAGGGCATGATGGGAATGTGAGTCCAAACAGTGTGTTTGTTATATAACAGGTCAGCCTTGTATAACATTATGTTTTGACATTTGCAGCTCAGGTCATTGTGTAACATGCTAATTATCAGAAAATGCTAATTGAATGTTGCCTCAGGTGCAGCACTGACTGCAGGTCATCAGAGGGTTGCTGGTTAGATTCCCTGCTCCTCTTTGAACTGATGCTGCAGCATGAATGCAGAAATAATCACATGAAGAAAAGTCCATCATCTGCAGACTAACAGCTTTAGAATGACTAACTGTGTTTGACGTCGTTGGGCTGCAGCTCCTCTGAGGTCTTTATCTTACAGTCGGTGACCTTTGCAGCTGAACTGTGTGTGATGATGTTCATTTTTATTCATGCAGGGAGAATAAATGTATTTTATTCCACCTGCTTCACATTCATAACCTCCTCACACAGTCTGCTTCAAAGTGATGGTTCAGGGTTTGAAGTGGCTGTGTGAAGTTCAGAGACAGACAGGAGGAGCAACGAGAAGCTGGGCAACGTGAAGCTGGGCAACGTGAAGCTGGGCAACGAGAAGCTGGGCAACGTGAAGCCGGGCAAGGTGAAGCTGGGCAAGGTGAAGCTGGGCAACGTGAAGCTGGGCAACGTGAAGCTGGGCAACGAGAAGCTGGGCAACGTGAAGCTGGGCAACGAGAAGCTGGGCAACGTGAAACCGGGCAACGTGAAACTGGGCAACATGAAGCTGTGAATGGAGAGGCAACAAAACAGATAAACACATAAAAACATCAATCTCAGACTAAGAGGATGATATGTTGAGAACACTTTCACAGCTTGACTTCGATGCCCGTCTTAACTCTACCTCCAGCTGTGCTGAGCACTGTGTTGTCTTTTCAGATGGAGCCTGACACGCCTCAGATTATTTACATTGAGAGGTCAACAGCACAAGAGGACGACCTGACAGACAGGCATGACCTTATTCAGGGTTACCAAATGTAGAGCGCCTTCAGCTTACTTCAGGCCAAGGGACGCTCCTCTGAGGACGATTGTATTTCAGACCATCCTTCAAGGACAGAGGTCAGCTACGTACAACGCAACCCAAAATCACTCCAACAGCATCTACACCACATGACCCTGACCACACAGGTGTCCGTAACGACCCACAGGTGACCTTAACGACCCACAGGTGACCTTAACGACCCACAGGTGTCCTTAATAATCACCTGTCAGTCCGACTCTTGGATGAGGATACATGAATGTGACGTTGTTTCTGGATTCCAGCATCAGTGATGCTATAAAGTGAGTTAGCATGTAGCTCTGAAGTCTGAATTCAGACTTGTTGGTCAGTTTGTTGAAGGTGAAAGACGTCGACACGTGTTTGTTCATTTTGGGTTCATGATGCTGTAATAAGGCCGAGTAAAGCTGCTTTGTGTTTGAACGCAGGAGGAAGCAGCCATGGCGTTAGCTACAGCGTCATGTGTTGAAGGTAGTGAAGTGTTCCTGCAGCTAACCCTCCTCGAAGTGATCCGCTCCGCCTCAGCGGTTCTGTTTGTCACCTCCCTCCTAAAATAAATCATTGAGACTCTTTTGTCCTCACTGAAGCTTTCAGAGATCAGAGAGGAGCAGCGAGGACGGAACAGAGGAAATTACATCTTAGCTGTGAAACTCACACCTCGACCTCGCAGGTCTTAATCCACCTGTCGACCTACGTTACCCCCTCCTCCCTCCATCAGCCCTCCATCAGCCCTCCATCAGCCCTCCATCAGCCCTCCACAGCCTGCAATAAGGCTCTGAGCTCCGCCGGAGGAGCAGGGCTCCTTTCCTTCAGCAAAGATTTCACATTAAGCTGATTTACAGAGACTGAAGTTACAGGAGGAAATGTCAGAGCAGAAATAAAGAAGAGCACAGACGCAGAAGAGGAGGATCATATTTAAGCTGTTTAGTGTAATGTGAAGAAAGTGGAGCAGAGGTGAGATCCAGGCGAGTCTGTGAGAGCAGATATGAGCGATCAGAGAAGTACCAGAACCAAAGTTCAGCACTTTTTCTGTCACTGTTATCAGATGATGTTATGATGTGGGACACAGCACTGTCTTTAAAGACGAGCAGAGGTCCAAAGCAGACAAAGAGAGTGTGTAAAGGAAGCATTCAGATCTCCTTCAGAGCTGGAGTCGGCAGTTCTTATTGTTTTTGGCGACACTGGTTAAAAATGTCTTTTCAGCAGGTTAAAGCGCTCGCAGACAAAACCACTTCTTGGCTCTGTTTTCTGCCCATGACGGAGGCTTTGGCCAATCACAGGTGTTTTCAGACTGAGGGCGCTCCTATTGGCTGTTAAAACAAACGCAGATGCACAAGCTCGTCCCATGAGACGCTGAAAGGGGGAAAGTCCAACTGCAGCTGATGATAAATTTCCTGGAGGTTCAGTACAAAACGTTCAGAGCTCACAGAGAGCTGTGGGTTCATTGTGTTCAACGCCGTGACGCTCACATTGAGAGAGGCAAAGGTAGTCATACTAATGGTGTGTGTGTGTGTGTGTGTGTGTGTGTGTACCGATGACAGTAGGAAGAATGGACGTAGTCTCTATGATGTTCTCCACAGTGTGAAGCTCAGTGAGACTCTGCTCGTCTCCATCTTGTCAGGCCTGCTTGGTGTGTACCAGCCGTGTGAGGTTTAATGATACAATGTTGCAGTTCACTTCTCCATGTTAGAGGCTGGTGTGATGGTCCAAAGATATAGTGACCCCTCCTGGAAGAACCCCAATGGATGCTCGTCCCTCACTGGAAGAAGAAGAAGAAAAAGAAGCAGAAGAAGAAGAAGAAGAAGAAGGGCTGAACATGTTTTCTTTAAAGTCTTCATGGAGCAGTGTGAATGAAAAGGTCGGGTACCGAGCACACGAAGGTTTTCTGGGTCGATCAGACGTATTTTCAGTCTCGGTGTTAACAGTTAATCCAGGATCAGGTTCATATGATTTCAACAGACACCTGGCAGCCAATCAGAAGGCAGGATTCTCAGTGTGTGTGGTGTAAAGTACAAAAAGTGTGTGTGTGTGTGTCCTAGTTTTCCAGATGACTGGACGCTCTGCAGGGACCATCTATCTGTCCACACCTCGCCCTCCTTCTCTTCTTCTTCCCTCCATCCTCTCTTACCTTCCCTCCCTCCGTCATTTCATTTTCCGTCCTTCCACTCTTCCTCTTCCTCCCACTGTTCCACTCGGCGGCCTCGTCTTCCTCCTGTGAACATCCTCCTCATCCCTCCATCCGCAGGCCTCTTTCTGCCTCCACGCTTTTATCCCTCCATCTCTCTGCCCTCTTTCCATCCATCACTTCCCTCCTCTGCCAGTTTACACTTTTAAAGAGTAACACTGAGCCGAGTCTCCTCACGTTCAGCTGCAGTTTGTTACTCGTGAGTAACCTCAGATGAGTTTCTAACAGAGTGGTTGTCTTTGTGGTGTTCATGCTGGACAACAGGACGCTGCATATTTAAGTGAGAGCTGTTGTGAAGCCGTCAGCCTCTCCTCTGCCATCATGTCCATAGATGCGGCTAACCCAGCTCGGGTTCTGGCACGACACTGGCTCCGCTCCCCGTCAGCACTCCTTCAGGCTTGTAAACTTCTTCTTCTTCTTCGCGGTGGTCCAAAACATCAAACGCTAACACTCCCCCTGCTCTGACCTGGCTAACAAACTGAGCTAACATTAGCTAACAGCAGCTACACTTGGCAGCATTATTCTTCACTGTCCATCAGGAAACTCACAGAATTTAACATTTTCAATCATTTCCTTCCTTCCTTCCTTCCTTCCTCTGATCTTCATTTCCTTTTCTTTTTCCCCCACATGCTCTCTCCTCTCCTCCTCTCCTCTCCTCTCCTCCTCTCCTCTCCTCTCCTCTCCTCCTGTCCTCTCTCCTTCTCTCCTCTCCTCCTCTCTCCTCTCCTCTCCTCTCCTCTCCTCTCCTCCTCTCCTCTCCTCTCCTCCTGTCCTCTCTCCTCCTCTCCTCTCCTCTCCTCCTCTCCTCTCCTCTCCTCCTCTCCTCATCTCCTCTCCTCCTCTTCTTCTTCTTCTCTGACCCTAATTGCTGCAGCTGCTCTGTCTGGGCGAGCGAGCCTCTGATAAACAGATGAAGAAGAGAGCGAGAGGCAGGGTGAAGGAGGAGAGAACTTCTCTGCTCATCAATTATTTCCTCTCAGTGTCTGAGTGCTTCCTCCTCCTCTTCCTCCTCCTCTTCCTCTTTTTCCCGTCCTCTCGTTTTTCTTCCTCTCCTCTTTTCCTTTCTCCTTCCCTCATTCCCTCTTTTCTTTCCTCCTTACTTGTCTAGACTAATTTCTTCTTCTCTACTCATCTGTGCAGCTCTTTTCCCACCACCCCTCCTCTCCTCTTCTTTCCTGCTCCTTTAATTTCACATTCTTCCTCCTTTCTTTCTCGTTCCAGTTCTCCTCCTTCTCTTTCATAGCTCCATCTTTCCTCTTTTCCTCTCCTATAATCTTGTCTCACACACACACGACAGACGGTGAGTTAACAGTGTTTAAAGTCTGTTAAACTCGACATGTATGTGATGCACGAAGCACCTGGTTCTCCTCTAACACTGAAATAACGCTGATAGAGAGTTCTTAAAGTTTGTAGTTCACCTTTGGTTTGGTTTCCAGGTGAGGTCCAGGTCAGCAGACAGCAGCTTTGCAGGTTTACATGTGAAGTTCATCACGTTCAACGTTAGGCTAACGTTTGTCAGTGAGCTGACATGTGACGTCCTTTATCTCGTGTTGTTACGGACACGTAACGAATCGTTCAGGTGTCACGTTTCTTAAAGGGACAGCGCAGCGAGCTTTAGTTCACTTCAAACTGATGATATGTTTATTTTGGAACGTTCTATCAACGCTACAGAAACACTAGCTAACTGTTAAGTCTGATGAGGTTGTCTGAGTGTTAGTTAGATTACTGACGGTGGCTGATTATTATCAGCTGATCGTGTTCAGCAGGAAATGGTCGATCTTTGTGTGTTTTGTTTTTAAACCCTCCTACTTTACCTTCGTCCTCCCTCTCTCCTCCTCCTCTTCATGAGATACAATCTGAAACATTTAACACACATCACGTGATACTTAAACACACACACACACACACACACACACACACACAGACATTGTTTCAGTCACGTGTGTGCATGCGGATGAAGTAAAAATAAACAGAAATGTGGATTATGCAAAGCGAAACAAATAAAACACATTAGACGCGCTCTGAAACAACGTGAGCCTCGTTTCAGACCAACATGAGAGTTAATAAAGAGAGAGATGGAGGGGGGAGGCAGAGAGGAGAGCGTGGGAGATGTAAATACAGGAGAAAATGAGAGGGTGGAAAATAGGAAGGAGGAGGCGTAGAAACAGAGAGATGTGATTTAAGATGAGTGGAACGCTCCCTGAGGCTGAGCTTGATGTGTTCGAACACTGAAGGATTAGTTCATGTTGAATATTCAGCCCTGATCCTTCAGTCCTCTGGTGGTCCTGCCTGGTCTCTGGATGGAGCTTCAGGTCCTGAAATAAAACCTCTTTTTAAAGTTTGAAATGTCCATTGGACATGCCCGGAACCCAGTCTAACAGTGAACACAGCAACAGAACCTCTGAACCGGCAGTGTCCAGTCTAACAGTGAACACAGCAACAGAACCTCTGAACCGGCAGTGTCCAGTCTAACAGTGAACACAGCAACAGAACCTCTGAACCGGCAGTGTCCAGTCTAACAGTGAACACAGCAACAGAACCTCTGAACCGGCAGTGTCCAGTCTAACAGTGAACACAGCAACAGAACCTGTGAACCGGCAGTGTCCAGTCTAACAGTGAACACAGCAACAGAACCTCTGAACCGGCAGTGTCCAGTCTAACAGTGAACACAGTAACAGAACCTCTGAACCGGCAGTGTCCAGTCTAACAGTGAACACGGCAACAGAACCTCTGAACCGGCAGTGTCCAGTCTAACAGTGAACACAGCAACAGAACCTCTGAACATGTCAAACATGTCTCTGCTGCCAAAAGCAGTTCAAACATATGCAGCATCATCACGTACGCTGATGACACCGCCCTGATGGTTTGTAACAGCAGAAGTGCAGAATTTTAAAAGATTTGGCAAAAGCAACAAATTAAAGAAGTTATTTTTTAATAAAAAATGAGCTTGTGATCAGTTAAAGATGATGAACCTGTCAGAGATGGAGGATTAATTCTTCAGTTGTTGTTCTAAAGTGTCAGACAGACAAACTGATCTTCATCCTGACAGCCATGTCAGTTTACTGTTGCAGGTTTGTTGCAACACGATTCAAAGTTTCTCTTCTCTGCTGGTGTCTGATGTCACGTCAGTTTGAACAGAAGATGTGCTGATATTCAGAATACAGCATCTCCACCAAACAGCTCTTATTTTAGAGCTCATGAATCAGTTTGTCAATTCAACATCAAAATAATCCAGAAAGATAGTCAGACATCTTGTATTTCTAGAGTGATGTGTTTCTACGGACACGCAAGGACATTAACATTCACGTTAATATTAGATTTGTAAAAAGCCAAGTGATACATGGAGATGATGTCACTCATCTCTTGTCCAATCAAATTACTGGTAGTTGGACCAGTACAGTATGTGTGTGTGTGTGTGTGTGTGTGTGTGTGTGTGTGTGTGTGTGTGTGTGTGTGTTATTTTGGGAATGATCTGCTGCTCAGAGTTTTATTTTTCAGCTGTTTGGAGTCTAATATTATCCCTGCATGTCTTCCTGCTCACGTGTCTGATTGATTCCTGGTTTATATTTATATTCCAGGTCCGATTCTGTCTGTGGATCAATCCAGACTCAGTCCGTCCTGCTGTGTCACAGGTTTGGACTGGGTCGAGTCAGTGTCTAGTCCAGGTCCAGGTCTGTGTTTATCCGGGTAGGGTGTGTTCACCCTCGTCCACGTGTCTTCTGACAAAAAAGTTCTTTTGTTGTTTTTTTGGCAGCAGGACTGCTGACATGCAGCAGGGTTGTGGTCCGGACTCCCTCAAGTCCATTATTGTTTGATTCCCATCCAGCTGTTCTGAACCTGTCTGCGCTGACTCGTCATTTCTGCGATCAGGGTGGTGTCATCAGCATACGTGATGATGCTGCATATGTTAAAACTAGTTTTGGCAGTCAACACGAAAACCACCGGGGTCAGACAGTCCAACATCCAGGAATGCTACAGGATGCCGAGCCTTTAATGTGTCTACAGTACAAAGATCGGGTCTCTTTACATGTTTGGATTCACTGGGAATGATTTGAACCGGCTCTGGGGTCCGAACGGTTAAGATGGTGGTCAAGAGGGGGACAGTGTGTGGAGGACTTTGTGTTTCCAAACTGGTCCAGTGTGGAATATTTTGGTCTCTCATCACTCGTTTTTTACCTGCTGTGATCTGAGTGTTTGAAAACCTCTGCAGCTTTAAATATCCACTCTTAAAGCTGAAAATAGACTCGCTTTATTTTTAAACCGCTCTTCTTCTACCGTCTAGTCCTTCTTTCTCTTTTTATATCTTTAGTTTATTTCTGCTGTGAAGTTGGACATTTTAACGTGGAGCCAGCCTCATGTGGACAACAAGAGACACTGCAGTTTGTGGCACTTCCTGTACTGGCTGGTTGCTGTTAATCGAGAGCACACAAATTAAGGGGGTGAGGGTGAGGCGAGGGATATTCAGTTGATTACAGTCGATTGATCTTCACTTCATCACTAGATATGACGCCAAATCACATCAGAAGCTTTCCATATAGTCTCAATAATTCCCACCATGAGCAAGCACAGGGCGACAGTGGCAAGGAAAACTGTCCTGGACCTTGTAGTCCATCGACCCTGATTGGTGAGTTCAGTTGAAGGAGAGTATTTAGTTTCATATCTTCTGTGAGCCTGAAGTGATAAATTACCTGTTTATTCACAAGAAATGATAAAAATAGAAAAGTGTGGTGGAGAATTATTGTTCTTCTGTGTAACTGTCAAAAACCTGATCCTATGAAATAAAGAGACACAGAAGAAGAAAATCAAGGAAGAAAAATAAAAGATACAGTAACACAAAAAACTAAAGACAGAGAGGAGACGAGGAGGTTTTCAGTTCTCTGAGTCAGATCTCCTTCACCAGAGGAGGAGAAAACATGGAACAACCATCCCTCCTCCTGCAACTTTCATCATCACTCCATCAATTAAACATGGCCATAGATCGCACTGGAGAAGGAGAAGGGAAAGGAGAGTACAGAAGGAGAGGAGAGGATTTAGGAAAAGGTGGAGGGAGGAGGAGGAAAGACGAGGAGGAGGAGGGAGGGAAAGAGGAGCAGAGCAGGGAGGCTTTTAGCAGCCGGCTGTAACCCAGAATAGAAGTTTTCAAAGAGAGAAACAAACTGAGCTGATGATCAAACTCGTCCGGTCGATACAGACGTCCTTGTGAAGAATGATCCCGAATCAGAGTTTGGAGGCAGAAGAGGAGAAACAGGGAGGAGTAAAAAACAACGAGGAGAAACAGTGAGGAGTAAAAAACAACAAGGAGAAACAGTGAGGAGTAAAAAAACAAGGAGAAACAGTGAGGAGTAAAAAACAATGAGGAGAAACAGTGAGGAGTAAAAAACAATGAGGAGAAACAGTGAGGAGTAAAAAACAATGAGGAGAAACAGGGAGGAGTAAAAAAACAACAAGGAGAAACAGTGAGGAGTAAAAAACAATGAGGAGAAACAGTGAGGAGTAAAAAACAATGAGGAGAAACAGTGAGGAGTAAAAAACAGTGAGGAGAAACAGTGAGGAGCAAAAAACAGTGAGGAGAAACAGTGAGGAGTAAAAAAACAATGAGGAGAAACAGTGAGGAGTAAAAAACAATGAGGAGAAACAGTGAGGAGTAAAAAACAATGAGGAGAAACAGGGAGGAGTAAAAAACAATGAGGAGAAACAGTGAGGAGTAAAAAACAGTGAGGAGAAACAGTGAGGAGCAAAAAACAGTGAGGAGAAACAGTGAGGAGTAAAAAAACAATGAGGAGAAACAGTGAGGAGTAAAAAACAATGAGGAGAAACAGTGAGGAGCAAAAAACAGTGAGGAGAAACAGTGAGGAGCAAAAAACAGTGAGGAGAAACAGTGAGGAGTAAAAAAACAATGAGGAGAAACAGTGAGGAGTAAAAAACAACAAGGAGAAACAGTGAGGAGTAAAAAACAATGAGGAGAAACAGGGAGGAGTAAAAAACAATGAGGAGAAACAGGGAGGAGTAAAAAACAACGAGGAGAAACAGTGAGGAGTAAAAAACAATGAGGAGAAACAGGGAGGAGTAAAAAACAATGAGGAGAAACAGGGAGGAGTAAAAACATTTTCTCTAAATCTGGATTTAATGTATATGATGACGTAATCACTGATCAATATTCTGGCAGATTATTTCCACAAATTATATTTTTGCATTTAATTAAAGTTAATTTAAAGATTTAATTTCACAGCTGCATTTTTTGGCCACTTGGGGGCAGCAAAACTCGACACGCGACATATTATCAGGTTATCGTTAACATAACATCGAGCGCCGCGATCTGTTTGACACGTGACGCAAAGAGACTTTTTACAATGTGGAAAACAAAGGTTCCATTTTTCACTTGAGCATCACAACCTGACATTTCTCTGAACTTGATGCGTTCTGTTCGCTAACATCCAGAAAAACATTCAACCATTTTATCTTCATTTAAGCTGAACAGGAAGTTAGCTGAACAGGAAGTTAGCTGAACAGGAAGTTAGCGGCTCAGCTGGCTGTGCATCCTCTGTAGCCGACGCAGTGTGGGAGATCCGGACGCTGTACTGAAGTGACTGCGTCTCTCTTGTAGCTCTGTTGTTGTTCTCCACCTTGTTGACCAGCTCGTCTCTGACTGAAATGAGGAAGTGCACGTTTCAGACTTCCTGTGTTGGCTCCATTTTAAAGTGATGCTTGATAGAAACCAGAAACTGATGCAACAGTAAAATGTTAGATTTAGATAAAAGTCCATGAAGTGAATGAACACTGGAGTCAAGAAGTATCAGAGAAGATGGACGAGACTGGAAGAAAGACTAAGACTGTCTGCAGGGGAAAGTTTGACTGCGTGGCTGCTCACTGCTGGTTGAACAGTCTGTACACAGCATCGCGGTGTGACATCACAGACTGACTCCGAGACGTCTGCAGTCTCATTCAGATCTTCAAATCAATCCTAAAACTAATCAGAGCGCGGTGTAATGACGGTGTAACGATGTGAGCGCTCCGTCTGGTCTTTGTCAGACTGTCGGAGGTTTTCTGAGGAAGCCTCGAGGAGAAAGCATGAATTCATATTTCTGTGTTGTCTGACTTCAGCGACGTCTGTCAGATGATGAAATGATATTTTAGTAACAGAGTCAAACTCACACAGAGTTTGAGGCTCCGTCTCAGCTGATGCAGTCCAGATCTCCTCTCTGATCGCAGGGATCACCCTAATTGTCCTTCCAGCTCTCCTCTCTAAACTAATTACCATTGGACGTCTGCCCCTCCTTTAGATGGTGATTGGCCGGCTCGCCCTATTACAGGTGGGCGATAAGGATCGGTTTGCGTGTTCGATTGGCTGACTCGGCTCTAATGGATTCCTATCTGCTCCAATCGGGAAGCAGCAGACTTCCGTCTCTCCATCCGTGTGTTTTTCTCTCGCTCCCTCTCCGTGTGTTTCTTCGTAGCGTGGCTCGCTGCAGGATGACATAACCCCAAACATGAAATATTTAACGGAGTGAGAGCGCCGCTCAGAATAACCGGGCTGACCCGGGCCTCCTGAGGGCCCCGCCCCTCTTTGTAAAACCTTTATTTATTACGACAGCTCCTCGTCGACAGCGTCGGAGCAGTCTGCTGGTCAGATGTTGGTGAAACAGTGATGAATTATTCACCTCATTCATTCAGATGTTTGTGTTGACTCACTCACTTTATTAAAGACTTTCTGTTAATCAGCTCCTTTAATGAGCGAGGTTCAGATACCACGGAGCAGAGACAATGTTGTCCAGCTGTACTTGAGTATTTACTCTGATTACTTCTGATCAATCATCAGCCAGCACAGCAGCAGCTAATCTTACTGACTAGTCCAGCAGCAGTCAGCCAGCTCGGCGTCTGTCTTTCAGCCTTTTATTTCACCAAGCTCTCACCAACCACTAAAAGTCAGTCCCAGATTTACTCTTGTCCGGCGGCTTCTTGCTCGCTCACTCTCTCCTTTTCTCTTCTTAGCTTCCTCCGTCAGCGTCCTCTTCACTCTCTGCTCCTCTGCCATCATGTCCATAGAAGCTGCTGACTGCTGGACCTAAAACACCTCTTCTTCTTCTTCTTCTTCTTCTTCTTCTTCTTCTTCTTCTTCTTCTTCTTCTCCTTCTTCTTCTTCTTCTTCTTCTTCTTCTTCTTCTTCTTCTTCTCTTCTTCTCCTTCTTCTCCTTCTTCTTCTTCTTCTTCTCTTCTTCTTCTTCTTCTTCTTCTTCTCTTCTTCTTCTCCTTCTTCTTCTTCTTCTCCCTCTGAACCTGAACCTCTGGTTTAGTGACACCCTTTCTAAAAACAAATACAGAGTATAAACACATAAATACATTTTTAATATTCTATTCAGTTTTTCTGCTGCTCGTGTTTGCAGGTTGAAGCGTGCGATCTATAATTAAAGAGAACTCAATAAATAATGAACAATAGAAATATTAAAAGCATTTCAAGACTTTGTTACATCTGCATTGGATTACACACTATATAGATATATAGATATATAGATCTATATATCTATCTAGATATATAGATATATATATAGATATATATAGATATATATGTGTGTGTTGACCTCAGTGTGTCCCGGCAAATTTCCAAACACACACACGTCTTATCAGACAGATCGAGATATTAGCTTCACCTCCTCCTGTCTCTCCTGACCTCTCTGTGTTCTTCTCCTCTTTCCTCCCTCCCTCCCTCCATCCTCCCTCCATCCTCCTCCCTCCCTCCTCCCTCCCTCCCTCCTCCCTCCCTCCTCCCTCCCTCCTCCTCTTCCATCTCTCTCCTCTGGCGTCCAGTCAAACTATCACTCGATGTGTTGTCCTCCTCCTCGTCTCTCCTCTCCTGCTGCAGGACGGAGACTTGGCTCCGGCAGCTGCAGATAATGACCCCAGAGAAAGAGGGGAGGAGAGAGGGGAGAAAGGGGAGGAGGAGGAGGCGAGGGAGGACACGAGATAGGGAGAGAGATAAGAGAGGAAAAAGGGCAGAACAGAGGAAGGAAATGTGTAGAGAGAGGAGAGACGACGAGGATCTAAACTTTCTGTGTACGAACCAGCTACAAGAGCTCTAATGCTGCCATCCATTATTCAACACACACACACACACACACACACACAGACTGTGACTGACCTCTGCTGGTCGATCATCTGTTGCAGTTTGAATCATAAAAATATTTTTATGGTCATGATTAAACAGGAAGTCCGAGTGTGTGAGTGTGTTTCATCAAAGTGGAAACTTTTGTACTAAAAATGACCCAAAACAAACTTCAGTGATGAAACTCTGACAACTACTAACTAAACTAACCAACTACTAACTAAACTAACCAACTACTAACTAACCTAACCAACTACTAACTAAACCAACCAACTACTAACTAAACTAACCAACTACTAACTAACCTAACCAACTACTAACTAAACCAACCAACTACTAACTAACCTAACCAACTACTAACTAACCTAACCAACTACTAACTAAACTAACCAACTACTAACTAACCTAACCAACTACTAACTAACCTAACCAACTACTAACTAACCTAACCTAACCAACTACTAACTAACCTAACCAACTACTAACTAACCTAACCTAACCAACTACTAACTAACCTAAACTAACCAACTACTAACTAACCTAAACTAACCAACTACTAACTAACCTTAGAGATCGTCACTACGTCACTACGTCCAGGTTTTAGACAGTCTGCGGGGACGTCACAGAGACTACGTCCAGGTTTTAGACAGTCTGTGGGACATCTCAGAGACTACGTCCAGGTTTTAGACAGTCTGCGGGGACGTCACATAAGTCACAAACCGTATATATCACTGAATATATATCATATTGCTGTGTGTGTGTGTGTGTGTGTGTGTGTGTGTGTGTGTGTGTGTTCTTCGGGTCACTGACGTTGAGTTTTTGTCTGAATAAGTTAAATATAAATGTGTGTTGTGCATTACATTATAGTACACACACAGTGTACAGTGTGAGTACATGTACAGTGTGTATGGGGGGTTCTGTCAGGCTCTTAGTGTGTGCCGTGAATGCCTGCAGGGCTGCAAAGCATTCTGGGTAATAATTGGTTGAACTCTTGACCTTTTTTTTTCTTCTTCTTCTTTTTTTTTTTTTTAAATCATCCTGATGTGACGAAGTTTCACATCGATTTACACACAAAGTGCGTGTGTGTGTGTGAGACACTCACACCAGTTTGGTCCAAGTTCATTAAGTTAGACACACACACACACACACACACACACACCACACACACACAGAGCTGAAGTAGTATCCAGGCTAATTTACAGTCCATTAAAGGTGCATTGCGTGTAATGTTTGGCTGTAAACTCAGATTTACTGCTGCGGCTGATAATAAACACACACACACACACACACACACACTCTATAAAACTTTGTGTGTGTGTGTGTTCACATTAAAAGCTAAATGTGTGTGTCGTTGTAGGTCCAGGGTTTCTTTTATTGTGCCCACTCTCTGCTTTGTTAGCCTAGCCTAGCACAAAGACTGGCAGCAGGGGGAAACTGCTAGCTTAGCATCAGTTCAGAAAACATCCTGTTAGCTTTGTTTAGCTTAGCATAGAAGCTAACTACGCTAACATCTGTTTCCAGCGTTAGTACCACTGATAGATCTTCACGTTCTGTTTGATCCATTGTCATTAAACCTGGCCGGGCTCAGGAGGTCAAGTGGGTTGCACTAATCAGACGATCGGTGGTTCGATCCCCGGCTCCTCCAGTCTGCACGTATAGCTACACGGCTAACTTTAAACTATAGAAACATGGACAGTGTCCAGCAGTACTGTCTGCATGCTAACAGTTAGCATGCTGCGTTCAGTGTCTGCTGTGTGGACAGGTTGTCCATCCAGGCTGTGTCTGTCTCACTGAAAACATGAGGGAGTTCCTTTAATCAATAATTATGGCTCGTCTCTGCTAATGTGGCTTCCTCTGAGGCATCAACGCCCCTCGAGGAAGCTCCCAGTTGCTGACCAGTTGCTGACTTTCTCCCAGTTAAAAGCTTTTTGCTGCTGCACGGTGCAGACTGGGATTCTGGGATATATTCACTAGATTTAACATGAATGGACGTGACCTAACATGGCTTCTTTTGGTCGTCATGGTTACAGATGTGGTGCAGATCCAGGATCTGCCTCCGTTCAGGTGGATTTTGGTCTTTCAGGTATCAGAGCTCCAGTTTTCAGGTTTCCTCTGTCTGTCTCTGATCTGGTGTCAGGTCACAGTGATTCGGTTCGATGTAGGTTAGGCTCTGCTGTCCGCCGGGAGCTGAGCTATTATAGGATCAATTAGACCGACAGGACACACACACACACACACACACACACACACACACACACACAGGGGGTGGAGAAAATGACCTGTTCAATAAAATGCAACAGAATAAAAACTTTAAACTTTTGGAAAGCCTCCGTAGCAACATTGTCATCGTCATCGTCATTGTCATCGTCACTGTCGTCGTCGTCCCGTCAACGTTAACATTTTAGCCATTAAACCGACCTGTTAATTAATGTTTTGAGCTCTTTTGATCTCACCTGTTAATCTGACCCGCTGACGAACTGTTCAGCTGTTTGCTAAACAGAATCCAGCTGTTATGGTCCAGATTTCCCAGAATCCTCTATACCCCCTTAGTTTGGGAGGAAAGTCGTGAAAAAACTGATGAAGTTTGAATTCACATTTGCAGGTGACTCGTTGACTCAGGCAGAAGGAAGCTAAAAAAACGGAGCTCCGTGAAGATGAAAGGAGAATAATGAACTCCAGGAAGCGTCAATAAAAGTGAATTCAGGCTGTTCTCCAGACGCTGCCTGCTCTCTGACAGCGTTCATCAGGTGAATGCATCAACAGTGTGCGGCTGTTTGTCACAGTGTGACTTTACAGTGTCCATAAACTGCAGGCTAATGAGGCTGATGTTCAGCTGCACTGTGTTAACAACAGCTGGCAGATGTTTCAGTCAGCTTCATTCTTTATCATTTACACGGAGCGGCTCGCTGTCAGCAGGCTGACTGCAGCTCCGCTCCTTCTTTGTTTTTGGTTATAGCCCTGAATTATGATGATGTGCTCATTTGCATGCATTTGCATATTGAAAGTTAGTTAAATAAAAAACTTCTGAGTCGCCTGCTGTGAGATTTTCTCTGACAACTAAACCTAGAATACAAAGAAGCACACTGTAGCACGATAACTGTTTTAGCTGCTAATAAGCTAAGCTAGTTCATTGTTTTTAGCCACTCAACTGAGCGTCTAACTAAACTAACTAACAGCTGCTAAATAGATCCTTTGGTTAACCTAACCTATTAGCTAACCTGTTGGCTAGCATGAAGTCGAGCTTCCAAACTGAGCCCAGCTAACCTAGCCGCTAAAATGAACCATGAGCTAACCTGAATCAGTTCTTTTAGTAACCTGACAGTAACTCTGTAACTCGGGTACAGCTGACTGACTGTCTGAGAAGTCATTCTTCTTGGAGAGAAAAAATGGGAGTAAAAAGTGTCAGGATGAAGATTTAGGTCCGGCTGATGTTCCGGGTGGATTCGGTTAGTGATCCAGCACAGATTCATCGTGGCTGTTTGGCCACAGGCTGACATCTCCTTCGATTCTTCTGAGCGCTTTTTGCCAACAATTACAGATGACTTCTGCTCCGCTCTGCCCTCTCTGTTATCTCCATCGATCCGCTCACAGCTGCCAATATCGCTGCTCGCCGAGGATGCTGGAGGTCCAGTAAAACTGACCTGAGTGCTGTCATCACACTCCCACAGATCCCTGCACACTCCTTCAGTAATTTACTCTCTCAGGCAGGGTGTCACAGTTCACTGTACATGTTCAACGTGCGACCAATGAGACGGCAGCTGCTCTGCATCATGCATGAACCATCCAACGTCCAGGTCAGCAGGCAGCAGTCTGCTCAGTTTGTACAGTTGTTTTCCAGGTGAGGTCCAGGTCAGCAGGCAGCAGCTTCACAGCTTCACATGTAAAGTTCATCACGTTGGTTATTGGAAAACGTTAGGCTAACGTTTGTCAGTGAGCTGACATGTGACGTCCTTTATCTCGTGTTGTTACGGACACGTAATGAATCGTTCAGGTGTCACGTTTCTTAAAGGGACAGCGCAGCGAGCTTCAAACTGATGATATGTTTGTTTTGGAACGTTCTGACAACGCTACAGAAACACTAGCTAACTGAGGTTGTCTGAATGTTAGCTATTGGTTTGATGAATGGTTGTGTATTACTGACGGTGGCTGATCAGGTTTGTTTGTTGCTTTAATATTAGAGCAGCTTTAAAGCAGCGACACGTGTAGTTTGTGTAAATGTGAATATTTGTTGGTGGCATAAACAACAACATGTGAACGCATCATTTTGGGCTCAGAGGAGCCGGACATCTTAAAAACCAAACAATGGATTAATTATTGATTAATAGAGACAGTAATTAACCTTCATTCTTCATGAAGTGTCTGTGTATTGGAACATGTTGGTGCTGCAGCTCAGAGTTTCTTCCTGATGTTCACCTTCTCTGTTTTTACTCAGAGTAAATGTAAAGTGAGGTCACTCAGGCAGAATAATCCCTCAGTGAAACGTATTCAAACGTCATGTTTAGAAATGGATGGAACAGTTTGAAATGAGAGTTTATTTCCAGGACAAGAACATTATCAACGCATAGCAGACGTTCTTTGAAGCGACTGCAGGTTCATTATGAAACACGTGTTCACGCCGACGCAGCGCAGCTTTGAAATTAGCTTCACTGTTTAAATGAAGAAAAAAGAGAATGAGCTCTCAGATATGAGCTTTAACACGGCAGACGAGGTCGCGGCCTTATTCTCTGAAGGCCTCAGACATAATCCACTGCAGCAGGTACACGAGCCGAGAGCTGCACTTCATTACCTGAATATCTGATTCAATGTACAGACAGAGAAGATTTGCATATTTAAATATAAAGACTTTAATTCCACAGCGACACAAAGTGCAAAAGTGTGCTTAGACTTTAATGAGAGTTAGAACGATTCACAGACTCTGCAGCACATCCTGATCTTTGCACTGTGCGTTATAGTTTAAGTTGTCATCAGTAACCAGAAGCTGAAACATTCATCTTTAGTTTAGCTGTCAGGTTGTGTTGTGACGGAGCTCCTGACCCGCCGTGCACGGTGACATCACATCATCACCGTCAGTAACAGGCGGACTGACCCGGCGGAGGCTGACCTGTCCTGCTGACTCGTACACACCGGACCTTTAATGTTGAGTAAAGAGCTGAGGAACAGTCTGTGCTGCCTCTGCTGTCCTGATAGAAACTGTCTTTGATATGCTTCATCAGCTGAAACATAAAACAAACATATAACAAACGTAATGAGAACGGAGCCGCTGGTTTGTAACATCTGTAGCGTGGTTTCTTGTCTCTGAGCTGAATCACACAAACTCTGCTGGCCTCCTGCCCGCTCACTGATCTCCTCCTCCTCCTCCTCGTCTCACTACCTGTGATTTATGACTCTGTACAATGAAAGGTGAAGGCAGCATGAGCCAACAACCTGTGTGTGTGTGTGTGTGTGTGTGTGTGTGTGTGTGTGTGTGTGTGTGCAGACAGTAGTATCTTGTACAGCCTGAAACAGATCAGTATTTAAATCTGTGGCTGTTCTTGTTTTTTGTGCTCCAGTTTTTTTTGCCCTCAAACACAAACGTGCTCCTGCAGCCAGCGTCGGCTCAGATTACTCAGAGAATCTTTAATCTAATCAAGTGTGATTAATAAATCTGACTACCTTTGATTCAATCGTCATCATTGACAGAATATTGTTTGTGGTGGTTAAAGCTTAAGGATCCTGGCCAGACCCCGAACATGCTGATGGGTCCCTGGAAGGGCGGCTGGGCCTCAGAAGGTGGAGTGGGTCAAACTGAAGGTGGAGTGGGT
>JABGLX010000167.1:27500-47500 GCA_014281875.1 Nibea albiflora
AGAGAAGAACTGTCGACAACCAAACAACCCTCAGAGGCTTCAGAGGTCGATGCTACAGGTTTCCAGATGATCCTGGAGGAAACAGATGACGACTGTACTGATGAATTTTGGCTTCACTCAAACCAGGATGGTTTTTTCTCAGCGGTCTGGATCTTCAAACCCGATTGGACCTTTCTTGCTCGAGATGTAAAGGTTGTAGGTTTAAACCCCGAGAACGGGTCAAGGTGTCTTTGCAGAGGATGAAGATGAGAAGGAGTCTGCGAGGACGATCTCTTCACTTCAGGTCACATTTTAAAGAATTCACGAGCGAGAACTTTTTTTTTTTGCATGAGATGACTGAACACGGAGATCCAGACGAACTGAACACGGACTGAACTCACCTGGGTTTAACTGATCTATGCTGAGCCTGAATACTGTTCACACGACTACACTGAGCTGAATTCAACGAGCTGAACTGGATAAACCGAGCTGGGCTGAGCAGCGCTGGACTTACCTGGGTTTCTAACAGGGACGGTTCTGGACTGGATTCATCTGGTCTGATGTGGACTGGTCCGGTCTGCCTGTAGCTCAGCCGTGTTGGACGCTCAGACTGGAGATGAAGCGTTTTACTTTTCAAAATATGCAACATTACAAGAAGCAGGAAAATAGCATCAACAGAGAATAATAATAATACCAATAATAATGTGTGTGTTATAAACTACAGTAATTATTGCAGGGATCATAATGTAAACAATAAGAAGTTCATTTGTCATGTGATCTTTCCAGAACACAGAAGGATTCTGCAGTCGACTTAACCAGGAAACGCAACGCCAAACGCTCTCCAGCAGTAACGCCACGTTTGTCCCGATGACGTGCACTCTCACGTGCACTGTGACGTGCGCTCTCACGTGCACTGTGACGTGCGCTCTGAGAGCCGCGTGCAGATGTTTTAATTCAGAAACACACAGAAGAATCATTCATAACAGAGCTGTCACCATCAGGACATTTCTTCTGATTTGGGGGCCATCGTGTGAACTGTGAGAAGAATCAGGTGGTCAGCCAATGAGATGTACAAACTGAAGCCTTCATAGGAAGCTGAGGCCTCTGGTCTCCATGTTGGCCTCTGGTCTCCATGTTGGCCTCTGGTCTCCATGTTGGCCTCTGGTCTCCATGTTGGCCTCTGGTCTCCATGTTGGCCTCTGGTCCTCTGGTCTCCATGTTGGCCTCTGGTCTCCATGTTGGCCTCTGGTCCTCTGGTCTCCATGTTGGCCTCTGGTCTCCATGTTGGCCTCTGGTCCTCTGGTCTCCATGTTGGCCTCTGGTCCTCTGGTCTCCATGTTGGCCTCTGGTCTCCATGTTGGCCTCTGGTCCTCTGGTCTCCATGTTGGCCTCTGGTCTCCATGTTGGCCTCTGGTCCTCTGGTCTCCATGTTGGCCTCTGGTCCTCTGGTCTCCATGTTGGCCTCTGGTCTCCATGTTGGCCTCTGGTCCTCTGGTCTCCATGTTGGCCTCTGGTCTCCATGTTGGCCTCTGGTCTCCATGTTGGCCTCTGGTCTCCATGTTGGCCTCTGGTCTCCATGTTGGCCTCTGGTCTCCATGTTGGCCTCTGGTCTCCATGTTGGCCTCTGGTCTCCATGTTGGCCTCTGGTCCGCTAGCTTCAGCTCCTCAGTGAATTTCTCATGCAGCGTTTCTTCTGTCAGTCTTTCTGCTGAAACATTCATGAGCTTCAAACAAGAGCAGAGAACTTGACCAGCTCGTTCAGCTTAGTGCTGACTTCTTGTTAAGTAGCCACTACAATTGTCCCAATAACTGACAATGTTCATCAGAGTAATGGAGAAGTGAGGCTGCAGGTGAGAGGCTACAACCAGCGGACGCTCCGCTCCGACATTTAATAACCAACAATTATTATGCATGAACTTTTTATCCATCATAGACGCGTAGAAGCTAAAACCCCGGTACATAAACTCAGACCCGGCCGGGCCCGGCCGCAGCAGGACGGTTCTCCGGTTCTTCAAACTGGGCTGACCGCCGTCTACTGTAGATGATACACTGACTTTAAAAAGCCAAACTATCCTTATTATTCTTAAATTTAATGAGCAGAGAAGATTTACGCTCTCCCGTCTCCTGCTCGTATTTCTCGGCCATAAAAGACAAAGATTATTATTTTTATTGAAGTGCTGCGGCAGTCCAACTTTTTCTACGTCCCCAGATTCTCCTGTAAAAGATTTAGGTGAGCAGACAGACTGACGCTGGGAATGTGGCGGCGAGGCTTCACGTTCAGCTGACACAGGTCAGCACTGTGTGGGCGGAGCCTCATGGACAGGTGTCTCACCTAAGGAGAGTGCACGGCATCGGCGTCACGTGACTTCAGCTGCGAGTGTTTTGGCGTCTGAGCGTTTCCTCCACCAATCAGAAGCGACGCGCGGACAGAGACGTACATACTGTAACATATTTTGTATCATAAACTTTCACCTGCATCTTCCAATCGAATCCTCAAGAAAAGATAAAAAAGATAAAAAAAGAAGGATGGAAGTCGGCGGGTTCCTGACCGGCGTTCCTCCGTGCATGAGCCTCGTACAGTAGAAGTAGCACTACTGATCATAGTTTATCAACCATATCAAGGAAAAAGATAAAAAACACAATGAGGGAGAAAATCTCATCATCCGTTCTTTTGCATGACGTTTCGTTCTCCTGTCAGTCATTGCTTTGTTTCCTCATCCCGAACAAGAAGAGTGTTTGCACCACCAGACGTGTACGTTAGACTACCGAGAAGAAATCCAGATTATATTCATGAATCAAAATCATTCAGGCATGTTCCTCGCCAGAATGCAGAGTGTGTGTGTTTGTATGAACGTGTGTGTGTGTTTGTATGATGAGCAGTCACAAATATGCATGGATACCGTTGTAGGTATTTTATCTGTTTTCTCCTGAAGCGAGGCGACGACAGCGAGACGAGACTGGACAGACGAGACTGGACAGACGAGACTGGACAGACGAGACTGGACAGACAAGACTGGACAGACGAGACTGGACAGACAAGACTGGACAGACGTTTGTTCAGCGACGGATGATTCGAATCTTTCTTTGATTTTTGTCTTTTCATCATCACCAAAGCTCCGAGCCGTGAACTCAGCACCTGCTGATGTCCAGTAGATTTCTATAAAATGAGTTTCACCTTCTTCTCAGTTCATCAGTGATGTTTTTATTCAGATGTGGAGCACATTCCCTCCAATCACTCCTGAGAGCTGAAAGTGTGATCAGAGCTGCTCTTTGTGTTGACCTGACGTTAAACTTGAAATGTTAGACGCGTTTGGCTCGTGGTTAAACGCTGAGTCGTGGTTTACTGTTTGATGTCGTGTTAAATGATCGAGTCACTTAAAGTTACACTGATATTTTTTGATATTTTTGAATTTGTTGTGTGTTCGAACAAGAAGGGAGCCAATGAGCAGCAGCTCATTAGCATTTAAAGGGACAGACACGAAAACAGACCGCGTACAGAGAGCTGCTGTGATCCGTCACCAAAGGATGTCACAGACATGTCAGTACATCGACTGGAAAGGTGTCTGTCTCCTTTAAATCTTCAGCTGTCACTGTGACATCAGAGTGATGTCACTGTGACATCACTGTGATGTCACTGTGACAAACAGGAAACGTCTGATAAACACATGATCATTGGTTTATTTTCATCGATCTGAAGCGTGATCGAGTTACTGCAGGACAAAGTTTGAGGTTTGATTAATGTGACGATCTTTTCTGATGATTGATGCTTCCTGTCATAGTTTTAAAATATTATTTGACACAGGGTAAAAATGAATCTCATTTTCTTTCTGTATGTCACCATTTAGAGAGTAACTTCACACCAAAGTAACTTTTAAGTAAAGTTCCTTCATTGTGAAACGTTAGAATACTTCTCAGACGGTTTGACTCTGTTTTTAAATCTGCAGTTTGTGAGGTGTGAAATGATTTTCAGTCCCTCTGCCGTGATGTTTGAACACGTGAGCAGCTGTTCTGTTTCTTTCTTGTTCTTTTATCTGACGTGATGGAGCGCGAGGTTTCCTGGTGGCAGGTGAACATACGATGTGTGAACTGATGGACATGTTCAGTCTCAGCGTGAGCCGTGGTGAATGAAGGAGGAGAAAACAGCATTAAAGCACAGAGGTGTATATTCCATTCCACTAATAAAGACGAGAGAAACCAGAAGGCGTCCTGCTCTGTTTGTTCTCAGGACGGACACAGGAAGTCTGATTCACTGATGCAGCAGCGACCTCTGCAGGACAAAATGTGAACTGCATGTCAGGTAATGGAGGTAAGTACTGACCCACAGGTTGGTAATGCTCAGAGTGTTCTGTGGACTCAGCCGGGTCTGAATGTGTCGAGGATTTCATGTACTGGGTGTTCATCTCATCACATCACAGAGCTTCAAAACGTGAAGCTGTTTGTGTGATTGATGTGCTGATGTGTGATTATTTTTACTGTGTTAATGAATGCATCATTAGATCAGTGACCTGCTCACACAGACAGTTTTCACTCTCCATCCCCCCACAGGCACAAGTCACAGTAACTGCTCCTTTGAACGTCACATAAACCACCAGAGCTGCCCCCTCCCTCTTATCCGAGGGCGGGTCGCGTGGGCAGCAACTTCAGCAGGGAGGCCCAGACTTCCCTCTCCCTGGCCACTTCGTCCAGCTCTCCCAGGGGGACCCCGAGGC
Organism: Nibea albiflora; assembly: GCA_014281875.1. Lineage (NCBI taxonomy): Eukaryota > Metazoa > Chordata > Actinopteri > Sciaenidae > Nibea > Nibea albiflora. Next base: position 32,189 of record JABGLX010000167.1, read on the forward strand.
ACCACAGGGTCCCCAGACTCTGCTTCCTCAGTGGAAGACGTGCTGGTGGGATTGAGGAGGTCTTTGAAGTATTCCCTCCACCGACCCAGGACATCCCCAGTCGAGGTCAGCAGCACCCTGCCCCCGCTTAACACAGTGTTGACAGTGCCCTGCTTCCCCCGCCTGAGGCGTTGGGTGGTGGTCCAGAACCTCCTCGAAGCGGTTCGAAAGTCATTCTCCATGGCCTCACCAAACTCCTCCCACGCCGAGTTTTTGCCTCTGCAACCGCAGAAGCTGCGTTCCGCTTGGCATGTCGATACCCGTCAGCTGCTTCATGGGTCCCACAGGCCAAAAAGGTTCTGTAGGCCTCCTTCTTCAGCTTGACGGCATCCCTAACCACCGGTGTCCACCAGCGGGTTCGGGGGTTGCTGCCATGACAGGCACCGACCACCTTGCGGCCACAGCTCCGGTCAGCCGCCTCGACAACGGAGGCACAGAACAAGGTCCACTCGGACTCAATGTCCCCCACATCCCCTGGGACGTGAGCGAAGCTCTCCCGGAGGTGAGAGTTGAAGCTCTTTCTGACAGGAGATACAGCCAGACGTTCCCAGCAAACCCGCACAGAACGTTTGGGTCTGCCAGGTCTGACCGCCGTCCTCCCCCACCATCGGAGCCAACTCACCACCAGGTGGTGATCAGTTGACAGCTCCGCCCCTCTCTTCACTCGAGTGTCCAAAACACATGGCCGCAAATCCGACGACACAACCACAAAATCAATCATCAAACTGCGGCCAAGGGCGTCCTGGTGCCACGTGCACATGTGGAAACCCTTGTGTTTGAACATGGTGTTCGTTATGGACAATCCATGGTGAGCACAGAAGTCCAACAACAGAACACCACTCGGGTTCAGGTCAGGGGGGCCGTTCCTCCCAATCACGCCACTCCAGGTCTCACTGTCGCTGCCCATGTGAGCATTGAGGTCCCCCAGGAGGACGAGGGAGTCCCCATGGATTGAATATGCCCATACTTCCTTGGTCATCACTTGGTTATCAGCCGCCTCTGTTTCCCTCCCAGGAGGAAGAACTTTCATTTCCTTCAGTCCAGCATAATCTCCGTCATTGTCAACACATCTGGAATAAGACCCGAGCCATTGTTCTCCAATCTTCTGCCAAAACCAAACAAGCAGCCGACCACCAACGCATCCCAGCCCCCTAGTATCACACAAGTTTGGTTATCCTCAAAGAATATTCTGCTCAAGACAGGAAGCTCTCCCCCCGTTACCTTGGCCCATTCAAAATTATCAAGATAATCAATCCTTCTGCTGTTTGCCTCAAGCTCCCCAACTCCCTGTGTCCATCCCACCTTCCATGTTTCTCAGTTGAAGCCAAAGCCCACCTGCCCCCCCCTCCACAGATCATTGATGATCATCCTGCTTATACGGTGCACAGGCTCCTCAATGTGGGCCGCAGGGGTAGGGGGTTCTAGTATCTGGTCAACTGGGAGGGATTTGGCCTGGAGGAGCGATCTTGGGTGTTGGGTGTGTTTGTCTGGAGCTGGGCGGTGCTGGAGTTAACCACTCACCTGCACCTGCGTCTCTGGTCATGACGTGATACATCAGCTGTGTATGCAAATGCAAACACATGAAAAGTGTTTGCACCAGAAGAAATGCGACTGCTACTCTGAATGCTTCCATGATCATCGTCATAGCAACAGGTGAACATTGGTCACTTTTGCGCATCAGCAGCCTAAAACTCAGTTTATCTCAGTTTACACACAAATGCGAAACCGTCGTTTTCCAGAATCTCCACCAGCTGGAGTTTTTAGAAAGATTCGTTTTCAGAGGCGAAAAAGATCGGTACAAGCGAAGGGACATGTCTCCGTTTTTAAAAATACCTTTGTACGTGTAAACAGGCCTCAGGTCACCACTCATCGCCAGATTGTCAGCTTACCTCAGTGTTCCTGCCTTTTCCTGCTCTGGACTCAAACAACCACCTCTGCAGCTCGGGCTAACCCACGTCCATTAAAAACTTTCTTTTGCAACTATTTCTGCATCGTAGGTCCAGCTCCCATGACACAGACACAGACAGACAGAGAGAGAGAGAAAAGGAAAGTCTACTCTTGAAGGTGGTGACCGTGTCTGCCTCCTGAACCCAGACAGGTAGTTTCTTCCACAGAAGAGGAGCTTGATAGCCGAAAGCTCTGGCTCCCTGTCTACTTTTGGAAACTATAGGAACCACAAGGAACCCAGCATGCTGAGAGCGCAGTGTTCTAGAGGGGTAGTAAGGTACTATGAGTTCTTTTAGATATGATGGTGCCTGGCCATGAAGAGCTTTGTACGTAAGGAGAAGAACTTTAAATTCTATTCTAGATTTAACAGGTAGCCAATGCAAGGAAGCCAAAATGGGAGAGATGTGACCCTAACCTAACGAATGCATGGACTTGTTTTTCTGCATCCGCTTGGGACACGATGTGTCTGATTTTGGTAATGTTGGTAACATTAAAGGACAAATCCTGATCAAACTAAGTCTTAAGTCAATCAGATGAAGTCCCTGGGAGGAGATTGTTAAAACAGAACATAAGAAGCAAACACTTTTTTCTCATAGGGTCAAATTTGACAAAATAGCCATCCACACCATTTCATCAAAATTCAGAATTTTGATAAATTTTACTCAGGAAGTCGATATGAATGCACCTACCAAGGTTGAAGTTGATTGGATAAAATCCCTAGGAGGACTTTGTTCAAATTGACCACACACATTCGCCACAATTGGGTCAAAGTGTTTGATGGAGCGCCATTCCCACAGTTTCCTCAAAATTCATAATTTTACAATAATTATAATAATTTATAATTTTATAATTTTCAAATACGATCCCTGGAAATGACCCCAAAAACACGAAAACACCAACTTCATTGTAGTCGGGTCACCAAGAGACTTTTTTGTAGGCCTGGGGGAGATACATGTGGCCACCAAAAACCATGTCATGAGGAAAAATCTAAAGATACAATAGGGCTTTCACTGCCTGAACGTTGTTCGGGACTCGGGTCCTAATAAATGGAGTGATTCCTAATAATGTTCCTAGAGGAAGCATATATAGACTGAATAGAAGTGGCCCTAGTACAGAACCTTGTGGGACTCCATGACAGACTTTGTTATGCATGGAGGATTCAACACTGACGTGGACAAACTGAGATCGATCTAAGAAATATGACCTAAACCAGCTCAGGGCGGTTCCTTTGATGCCAATCTGATGTTCCAGTCTCTGTAAAAGAATCTGATGGTCTATGGTGTCAAATGCAGCACTAAGATCTAACAGGACGAGGACAGAGATGAGTCCTTTGTCTGATGCCATTAGGAGATCGTTTGACTAGGAAAGTACATAGGAGATGTCCATTACATAAAATAATATTCATAATTATGTCTTAATAGAGACCTTCTATCATTAGAGCTGTTGATCTCACTTTGTATCCTATGCAGCAACTTTTTACCAGAACTCTTAGTTAGCAGCTTTCTAAAAAATGTTCTCACGTGAAAAACTTTTACAGCAGAGAACCACACAACCACATCCTGTCTGTTGTTTACAGCTAGACAACGAAAAGGTCTAGTTTGGCTGTCGGTTAGCTGAGCTGGTAGAGCATCCAGCCCGTGTACAAAGGCTCAGTCCTTACCACAGTGACCCAGGGTTCAAATGCCACCTGCAGCTGTTTGCTGCATGTCATTGCCATCTCTTTCTCCATTCCTGTCATTCTGCTGCTGTCTCTGTCAAATAAAGGCCAAAAAATCTTTCAAAAAAGGTCTTTAGTTGAACAAATCAGTTGTGATTCACTTAATACATCCAGCATCACCAGGATGAGAACACTGTACATCTTGTGCACATACACAGTAATAAAAATGAATTCATCAGTGCTGTCAGTCATTAACTTTGACTCAATGAGAACTAATTATGGCAGGGTCATTAAGACTCAACAATGTCAAATAAAACAATGTATCAAGTAAAGTGTTGGCGTGACTCTCAGGTTCACATGATCATACCCACATTGTGGCCGTGCAACATGCAGCAGAAGAAGAAGCTGTTGGTTTCCTGTTGGTTCAGTATAAGTTCAGTCTATGTTCAGTTGGTGAAGGCTGCAGGTCTCAGAAGAATCAAACCTTCCACCAACCATGGAGAGCCTTAAAGAAGCCATGAAGCAGTTTGCTAAATATGTCACTATAACAGCCGGTGTCTACGTCGCAGTCATCGTGATTTTTACTTACCATGTCTTGCTTGATAAGGACTTACCTTGTACCTGCAAAGGACAAGGCAGAGACTGCAGGTTATACCTGTTTCTGCCGGGGTTTATGATCTTTGTCTTAATGCTCTGGACGGACAAAAGATTTCAGAGAGCCTGCAAGTACACATGCAGATATAAAGCTAACCTTTGTTGTGTTTTAGTTTACCAGACTCTAAAAGCGTCTTTCGTTGGTCTCTTATGGGTTGTATCTGTGTTAATCGATGGAGACTGGTATGTTTGCTGTCAGAATGATCAACATCCACAGTTAGCCTGCAAAGCCAAGTCCACCATCACAGCTGAAGACCAAGTTATCATCAACGGACTGATAAATGACTCAAGGGTGAGTTTTTATTTGTCTCATATCAGACGTTATGACTGTTAAATTATTGTTGGTGACCTGATTTTATTAATGACACGTTAATATGTTTCTACATCAGTGGTTAAGAGTTAAGTAGAGCTAAATATTTGCTGAAGAAACCTGACCGAAAAATGATGATGTGTACACACACACACATACATACACCTTTTAATATGAAAAGACACACACTGATGCTGTGATAATACAACCTGTTCTTTGTCTCTTCTTTCTTTCAGTTGATTGGCTTGAGTTTGCTTGCCTGTGTCACGTTTGTGGCTGCAGTTTTGCCAGTGATACAATGGAGCAAATGCTGCGGTGCTGATTCATTTGATGAGATCATTTTGGAGGAAGGGGAAGATCTGGTGTTGAAGATGCTGAGACAAACTGCACAAAAACAACTGAGAGAAAAACTTAAAGTACACATACGGAATAAAGATTGGGGAAAATGTTTTGCTGTCTCTGAGGAAGTAATGATACAACTGAACCCACCAGGTGAGTCTTCTCTGAATCCTGCACTGAATTTAGTCAGAGAGAGTTTCAAACAGTTTTTCTAGCATTGTTATATTTACAGGATTCATCTGGATGAAACTTAAACCTGTGAAGGTGGTGGGCACTTTGTTCTGTGGGGTGTTAGTGTGCAGCAGAAAACTGATTCTAGAAGAAGACAGACGTGTACTGGAAGAGATTTTAGACTGTAGCTAAAGAAGAGAACGGCTAAATAATCTGTGAAAGACTGGAAGAGGAAAGAGAAAGAAACGAAACGGAAAGAATGTTTTGATGTTGCTGACTGACGCTTACAATCCTTTAAACACCAACCAACCACAGAACCAACCTCAGAACCAACCACAGAACCAACCACAGAACCAACCTCAGAACCAACCACAGAACCAACCTCAGAACCAACCTCAGAACCAACCTCAGAACCAACCTCAGAACCAACCACAGAACCAACCTCAGAACCAACCTCAGAACCAACCACAGAACCAACCTCAGAACCAACCTCAGAACCAACCACAGAACCAACCACAGAATCAACCACAGAACCAACCTCAGAACCAACCACAGGACCTACAACAGGCCCTGTTGTCCTCCCTGTTGTCGGTCCTGTCCCTTCACCCCTGAGTTTTCAGGTGAAGGAAACCTGACAGAAACTGATCCTTTGATTGGAAAGAAAGGTAAGACCAATTCAGATCTCATATTATTAATACACACATTAATAATTAATAATCAGAGGCTTTTAATCAAGTTCAAATTTTAAAAACTAAAAGAAAGGACAAAGTGAACAGCAGACATGTTTGTCAGTTGAGTTGTATTTAACGTCACTGTCACTAACCACAAAGATTAAACAATGTATTTTAAGTGTAAGTGTTTTCACAGTGTGACACAATGTGCCGTCATGTGATTGGCTGTTCCTTTAGTCTGAACAGCCAATCACACGTCTCGCCTTGACTGAGAAATAAAAACAGAAACATCTTTCCATCTTTGACTTCATAATATCTCAGTTGTTAGTTTAGTATTGAACACTTTGGGCTTCCGTACTTCAGCATTCTCTGCAGGTCTCATGGAGACTTTAAAGATTTCACTTCTTTCTTCTTTTCTTTCTGTTTTTCAGTCTGTGAACTCTCCTGATGATTCATCTCCTTCGTAACACAGCCACAGTTATATTGAGCTGTCATCATTTAATCAGCGATGGAGGATTTTTATTACAAATACAACCGTTTGAAAATGTAACTCTGTTTCTGTGTGAAGAATATATTTGTTAGATACGATAAGATTTATGATTTAAGATTTATGATTTTCAACATGATGCTGAAGCTCCAGAGAAGTTGAATGTCATGATCACGTCCAGCTTTGCTGAATTCAAACAGATGCACGGCTGATGAAATGAATTTATGAATTTAATGTCTTCATATGATCTGAAATATGAATGTATCTCACAGGTTAATCATCCACCTGTCAGCGCTCTCTGCTGGACAAACTCTGTCATGGAACATTGTTTGGGAAATTAAAATGCAGAATCTGATTTTTATTGTTCTGTAGCTTTGACGCATTCAAACTTCATCATATCATTTTGTTTGTAATCATATTTCCTCGTGTGTTTTCATCTTTTTATCATTTAAACAATAAACAAAACAACTCGTTTCTTTCTGTGTCTGAATCTTTCTGAGCAGCTGCTGGACAGGAAGTCTGACATTTATTCAACCTTTAAAGTACTATTATTATTATTATTGTTATTATTATTTTCCATTCATACATAACAACTGTAATTCTGTATTATTCGAATTCACCTGAACTCTTCAATAACTGAATGAATAAATGAATTCTTATTATACATGTACATGAACATTTAGTCACTCACCAGACGCTTTTATCCAAAGTGACTCAGAGGAGGAAACAGTCACAATACAGCGTGATAAGAAGTATTATGTTAAATGTTGTTATTATTACAACAGCACCGAAATTAGAGAGACAACAAGACCTTGTTGTTAAGGTCACCTGTGGGTCGTTAAGCTCACCTGAGGGTCGTTGAGGTCACCTGAGGGTCGTTGAGGTCACCTGAGGGTCGTTGAGGTCACCTGTGGTTCGTTGAGGTCACCTGTGGTTCGTTGAGCTCACCTGTGGTTCGTTGAGCTCACCTGTGGTTCGTTGAGCTCACCTGTGGGTCGTTGAGCTCACCTGTGGGTCGTTGAGGTCACCTGTGGTTCGTTGAGGTCACCTGTGGTTCGTTGAGGTCACCTGTGGGTCGTTGAGCTCACCTGTGGGTCGTTGAGGTCACCTGTGGGTCGTTGAGGTCACCTGTGGTTCGTTGAGGTCACCTGTGGTTCGTTGAGGTCACCTGTGGTTCGTTGAGGTCACCTGTGGGTCGTTGAGGTCACCTGTGGGTCGTTGAGCTCACCTGTGGGTCGTTGAGCTCACCTGTGGGTCGTTGGAGTCACCTGTGTGTTGTATCATAGCATCACGTGAGGATGTAGAACCGTCTTCATCTCAACAAATCAGAATCCTGTCTGTGTTTGATGCTCTGCTGTCTGCAGGGCCTGAACATCACTGACACACGTGATTGGTTTTCAGCCTTGTCCCTTGTTACAGAGCTTTCTTCTGATTGGCTGAATCTCTGAATGATGTGATGAAGTGTAAACAATGAAATCCACAGATTCTTGACAGATATTATTCTTAAACTGTTGCTCACAGAGTGCTGAAGCCTTTCACATCTTTACTGCACAAACTCTCTCTGTCATGTGACTCACCTGTTGACAGGTAACCTCATTCATCGTGAAATGTTCCACCAGCAGCAGCTCCTCACAACTTTTATAGCATTAGTTCACACTGTCCAACTTTTTTCAAACGTGTTACTGTCATCAAATTCATGTTTGTCTTTATGTCTTCATGTATTTATTTATTTATTTTATTATTTTTATTTTATCTATTTATTTATTTGAGAGGATGATTAAGCCTCAATAAGTTCACATGAAGACAATTAAACACACTGCGTGGTGAGTTATGGAGTTCTACTTCAACCTGTGACAGTGTGAAGGTTTACGAAACCAAAAAATATATACAATTAAATCTCTATCTCAGTTTCAATGCTCAGCAGATGTTCCCCTCACCGTAACAACTTCAGACTCACTTCACCCAGGTAGCAACATTTATACCTGCAGCTCCTCCCACTAAGCCTAATATTTCTATAAGAAAATAAATTAAACATCTTTTCTGTAATATATCGAGCATTTACTGCTCCTTTATATACACAAATATATGTAAAATAAATTTAAATACATTTTCCTTCAGTAGAACCACATTAGTGAGCACCATCATATCTAAAAGAACTCATAGAACCTTACTACCCCTCTAGAACACTGCGCTCTCAGAATGCTGGGTTCCTTGTGGTTCCTACAGTTTCCAAAAGTAGCATTATATATACAGTATATATTATAGTACACGACAAATAAAAGCAAGCATCATCATACTGTTTAATGGCAAACAACCTGAATGCTGGAAGTCAGATAACAGGGTGTGGCAGGGCGAACGTTCACAGACTAAATCAAAATAAACTGTTTAAATGTCTGTACAAGTACAAATAGAGCTGCCACGCTGTGCTCCCTTGGTGGCACTACAGGACCGTGAGGGAAAGAGGGATGCATTTGAGTTTTAACAATTTAGTGAGCGACAAAAAGAAGGAGGGGAAAATGAGTGACGTGTCTGTACACTGGCAGCAGGCATGCAACTGGGTTCTTTGCACAGCAACAGGAAACGCTTGGTACAGTAGAGGTTCAGAAGGCGAGGGCGAGAGATCTCAAACCTTCCACCAACCATGGAGAGCCTTAAACAAGCCATGAAGCAGTTTGCTAAATATGTCACTATAACAGCCGGTGTCTACGTCGCAGTCATCGTGATTTTTACTTACCATGTCTTGCTTGATAAGGACTTACCTTGTACCTGCAAAGGACAAGGCAGAGACTGCTGGTTATACCTGTTACTGCCGGGGTTTATGATCTTTGTCTTAATGCTCTGGACGGACAAAAGATTTCAGAGAGCCTGCAAGTACAGATGCAGATATTGTAAAGCTAATCTTTGTTGTGTTTTAGTTTACCAGACTCTAAAAGCGTCTTTCGTTGGTCTCTTATGGGTTGTATCTGTGTTCATCGATGGAGACTGGTATGTTTGCTGTCAGAATGATCAACATCCACAGTTAGCCTGCAAAGCCAAGACTAACATCACAGCTGAAGACCAAGTTATCATCAACGGACTGATAAATGACTCAAGGGTGAGTTTTTATTTGTCTTTATTCATATCAGACGTTATGACTGTTAAATTATTGTTGGTGACCTGATTTTATTAATGACACGTTAATATGTTTCTACATCAGTGGTTAAGAGTTAAGTAGAGCTAAATATCTGCTGAAGAAACCTGACCGAAAAATGATGATGTGTACACACACACACATACATACACCTTTTAATATGAAAAGACACACACTGATGCTGTGATAATACAACCTGTTCTTTGTCTCTTCTTTCTTTCAGTTGATTGGCTTGAGTTTGCTTGCCTTTGTCACGTTTGTGGCTGCAGTTTTGCCAGTGATACAATGGAGCAAATGCTGCGGTGACGATTCATTTGATGAGATCATTTTGGAGGAAGGGGAAGATCTGGTGTTGAAGATGCTGAGACAAACTGCAGCAGAAGAACTGAGAGAAAAACTTAAAGTACACATACGGAATAAAGATTGGGGAAAATGTTTTGCTGTCTCTGAGGAAGTAATGATAGAACTGAACAGACCAGGTGAGTCTTCTCTGAATCCTGCACTGAATTTAGTCAGAGAGTTTCAAACAGTTTTTCTAGCATCGTTATATTTACAGGATTCATCTGGATGAAACTTAAACCTGTGAAGGTGGTGGGCACTTTGTTCTGTGGGGTGTTAGTGTGCAGCAGAAAACTGATTCTAGAAGAAGACAGACGTGTACTGGAAGAGATTTTAGACTGTAGCTAAAGAAGAGAACGGCTAAATAATCTGTGAAAGACTGGAAGAGGAAAGAGAAAGAAACGAAACGGAAAGAATGTTTTGATGTTGCTGACTGACGCTTACAATCCTTTAAACACGGCAGGACAACTGGACCAAGAAGAGGGGGGACAACAGAACCAACCTCAGAACCTAGAACAGGCCCTGTTGACCTCCCTGTTGTTGGTCCTGTCCCAACAACTGGAGGGACAACAGGGAGGACAACAGGGAGGACAACAGGCCCAACAACAGAGGGGGCAACAAGACCCACAAGAGGGAGGACAACAGGACCTACAACAGGCCCTGTTGTCCTCCCTTGTGTCAGTCCTGTTCCAACAACTGGAGGGACAACAGGACCTACAACAGGCCCTGTTGTCCTCCCTGTTGTTTGTCATGTTGTCCTTCCTGTTGTCAGCCCTGTCCCAACAACTGGGGGGACAACAGGGAGGGCAACAGGCCCTGTCCCCGTTGTCCCCCCAGCAACTGGGGGGAGGACAACAGGACCAAGAAGAGGGGGGACAACAGGACCAGGAAGAGGGGGGACAACAGGACCAGGAAGAGGGGGGACAACAGGACCAACACGAGGGGGGACAACAGGACCAGGAAGAGGGGGGACAACAGGACCAACAAGAGGGGAGACAACAGGACCAAGAAGAGGGGGGACAACAGGACCAAGAAGAGGGGGGACAACAGGACCAAGAAGAGGGGGGACAACAGGACCAGGAAGAGGGGGGACAACAGGACCAACAAGAGGGGGGACAACAGGACCAAGAAGAGGGGGGACAACAGGACCAACAAGAGGGGGGACAACAGGACCAAGAAGAGGGGGGACAACAGGACCAACAAGAGGGGGGACAACAGGACCAAGAAGAGGGGGGACAACAGGACCAAGTTCCAAGAGTTTTCAGGTGAAGGAAACCTGACAGAAACTGATCCTTTGATTGGAAAGAAAGGTAAGACCAATTCAGATCTCATATTATTAATACACACATTAATAATTAATAATCAGAGGCTTTTAATCAAGTTCAAATTTTAAAAACTAAAAGAAAGGACAAAGTGAACAGCAGACATGTTTGTCAGTTGAGTTGTATTTAACGTCACTGTCACTAACCACAAAGATTAAACAATGTATTTTAAGTGTTTTCACAGTGTGACACAATGAGCCGTCGTGTGATTGGCTGTTCCTTTAGTCTGAACAGCCAATCACACGTCTCGCCTTGACTGAGAAATAAAAACAGAAACATCTTTCCATCTTTGACTTCATAATATCTCAGTTGTTAGTTTAGTATTGAACACTTTGGGCTTCCGTACTTCAGCATTCTCTGCAGGTCTCATGGAGACTTTAAAGATTTCACTTCTTTCTTCTTTTCTTTCTGTTTTTCAGTCTGTGAACTCTCCTGATGATTCATCTCCTTCGTAACACAGCCACAGTTATATTGAGCTGTCATCATTGAATCAGCGATGGAGGATTTTTATTAAAAATACAACCGTTTGAAAATGTAACTCTGTTTCTGTGTGAAGAATATATTTGTTAGATACGATAAGATTTATGATTTAAGATTTATGATTTTCAACATGATGCTGAAGCTCCAGAGAAGTTGAATGTCATGATCACGTCCAGCTTTGCTGAATTCAAACAGATGCACGGCTGATGAAATGAATTTATGAATTTAATGTCTTCATATGATCTGAAATATGAATGTATCTCACAGGTTAATCATCCACCTGTCAGCGCTCTCTGCTGGACAAACTCTGTCATGGAACATTGTTTGGGAAATTAAAATGCAGAATCTGATTTTTATTGTTCTGTAGCTTTGACGCATTCAAACTTCATCATATCATTTTGTTTGTAATCATATTTCCTCGTGTGTTTTCATCTTTTTATCATTTAAACAATAAACAAAACAACTTGTTTCTTTCTGTGTCTGAATCTTTCTGAGCAGCTGCTGGACAGGAAGTCTGACATTTATTCAACCTTTAAAGTACTGGTACTTAAAATACTTTATGTATTTATTCTTTTTTTTATCCAATTTTTTTCAGAAAAGATATTTGTCATGTATCACATCGTATAATCTTCAACAGACGGAATGATTCATACAAAATTGTAAAGGCTGGTTTAAGGCCACCAGACTCATTCTCTTGTGTGGGTCACGGTTAAGGACACCTGTGGGTCGTTAAGGACACCTGTGGGTCGTTAAGGTCACCTGTGGGTCGTTAAGGTCACCTGTGGGTCGTTAAGGACACCTGTGGGTCGTTAAGGTCACCTGTGGGTCGTTAAGGACACCTGTGGGTCGTTAAGGTCACCTGTGGGTCGTTAAGGTCACCTGTGGGTCGTTAAGGACACCTGTGGGTCGTTAAGGACTCCTGTGGGTCGTTAAGGTCACCTGTGGGTCGTTAAGGACTCCTGTGGGTCGTTAAGGTCACCTGTGGGTCGTTAAGGACTCCTGTGGGTCGTTAAGGACACCTGTGGGTCGTTGAATCTCTATGAAATCCACTGATTCTTTGTCATTTTACGTTGACAGACATTATTCTTAAAGTGTTGCTCACAGAGTGCTGAAGCCGTCCACACTCTCTGTCATGTGACTCACCTGGTGACAGGTAACCTCATTCATCGTGAAATGTTCCACCAGGTGTTTGCTTTCAGCTGCTCACAACTTTTATAGCATTAGTTCACAATGTCCAACTGTCAAACATGTTGAACAAAAAACAATTATAGAAAAAAAAACAATCAAATCTATCTGTTTCCATGCATAACAATTTGTCTTTGATCATTTCAGTCAAATATCAAGTTTCAGCATTTCCATTGTCACGTTGTTGTTTGTTTACTCAATTTAGTGAGCGACAAAAAGAAGGAGGGGAAAATGAGTGACGTGTCTGTACACTGGCAGCAGGCATGCAACTGGGTTCTTTGCACAGCAACAGGAAACGTTTGGTACAGTAGAGGTTCAGAAGGCGAGGGCGAGAGATCTCAAACCTTCCACCAACCATGGAGAGCCTCTGGATGGACAAAAGATTTCAGAGAGCCTGCAAATACATATTATATACAGAAAAAACACTTTTGTTGTGTTTTACATTTAGACATTTATCTTTTATCCAAAGCGACTTACAGAAAAGGGAACAGTCACAGTACAGTGCAGTAAGAAGTGTTAGTGCAGCAGTCAGTGCTATGACAATTCTTAAAGGGGGAGCGTTCTCATGTCCAGCTGTAGAGGACAGATGTGTCCAGCTGCAGAGGACAGATGTGTCCAGCTGTAGAGGACAGATGTGTCATGTCCAGCTGTAGAGGACAGATGTGTCCAGCTGTAGAGGACAGATGTGTCAGAGGACAGATGTGTCATGTCCAGCTGCAGAGGACAGATGTGTCATGTCCAGCTGTAGAGGACAGATGTGTCGTGTCCAGCTGTAGAGGACAGATGTGTCGTGTCCAGCTGCAGAGGACAGATGTGTCGTGTCCAGCTGTAGAGGACAGATGTGTCGTGTACAGCTGCAGAGGACAGATGTGCCGTGTCCAGCTGTAGAGGACAGATGTGTCGTGTCCAGCTGCAGAGGACAGATGTGTCGTGTCCAGCTGCAGAGGACAGATGTGTCGTGTCCAGCTGTAGAGGACAGATGTGTCATGTCCAGCTGTAGAGGACAGATGTGTCCAGCTGTAGAGGACAGATGTGTCGTGTCCAGCTGCAGAGGACAGATGTGTCGTGTCCAGCTGCAGAGGACAGATGTGTCGTGTCCAGCTGCAGAGGACAGATGTGTCGTGTCCAGCTGTAGAGGACAGATGTGAGGACAGATGTGTCGTGTCCAGCTGTAGAGGACAGATGTGTCGTGTCCAGCTGTAGAGGACAGATGTGTCGTGTCCAGCTGTAGAGGACAGATGTGTCATGTCCAGCTGTAGAGGACAGATGTGTCGTGTCCAGCTGTAGAGGACAGATGTGTCCAGCTGTAGAGGACAGATGTGTCCAGCTGCAGAGGACAGATGTGTCATGTCCAGCTGCAGAGGACAGATGTGTCATGTCCAGCTGTTGTTGTAGAGGAGGTCCTCTCTGCAGAGCTGGAGGTCTTCAGCAGGTCTGTGAAGGTAGAGAGGGACGCTCCTGATCTGTTGGAACTGGTAGGACGTTCCTGAGCGTCCGGGTGGCAGAGCCAGGCGTCTCACTGGAGGAGGAAACATCTGTCTGTGTGAGGACGCTCAGGAGCCGCAGACTGCTCTGTAGTCAGAGATCTGAGGTTAACGTGGCTGCTGCAGGTAGACAGAGGAGCTCCATGATGGAAGAGCAGGCGAGCCGCCACGTTCTGGATCATCTGAAGAGGTTTCACTGTGCAGGCTGGAGGCCCGTCAGGAGAGTTTTAGTGTATCACATTGTAAGAGCAGTTTTGATTGGTTCCCTGTGGGTTGTATCTGTGTTCATCGATGGAGACTGGTATGTTTGCTGTCAGAATGATCAACATCCACAGTTAGCCTGCAAAGACAAGACTAACATCACAGCTGAAGACTGAGGAATCATCAACGGACTGGTAAACAAGTCAAGGGTGAGTTTTTATTTGTCTTTATTCATATCAGACGTTATGACTGTTAAATTATTGTTGGTGACCTGATTTTATTAATGACACGTTAATATGAAAGCTGGTTGACACAGCTGAATATTTATTGGTGATCCTTAATGATAACACTGAACCCTTAAGAATACTTTTCTTATTTCTTATTGTTATTAGAATGTATTGTTTCATGGTTAATGTATTATTAACTGTACAAATGTATTATTATTATTATTATTATTATTATTATTATTATTATTATTATTATTAATAATAATTGTAGAAATTGTAGTGTACAGAAATAAATTTCATGACAGGTCATGGCCAAGGTTCAATACAGAGCCATTATACCTTTTTATTTATAGAAAGAAATGTATTGAGGCCACGTTCTACTCCGCTGTGCACCCCACATGATACAATAATAATAATAATAACTTTATTTATATAGCATGTTCTTTCAATTTTCTATTAGGCATTCAATTTAAGGGTTTTTACACAGAAAAGATGTTAAAGTGGACATTGGACTGCAGAGATATTTTCTAGATAATTTGGGGGAATGACTAGTGGGAAAGCAGGGATTCGTGTTTGAGCCGCTGTATACATTTTATATTTGAAAGAAAAGGTTTAACCATAATTTTAATTTCATTCACTGTCTTCATGTCAGGATAACATGAATACTCA
>JABGLX010000167.1:52500-96937 GCA_014281875.1 Nibea albiflora
ACTGTTTAAAACACTAAGTATGCTGATAACTGAATGAAATGTTTCCTGAATCGCTGTTAAACTACGACTCCTTACAAGAAATTTTTAGGCCTAGTTAGCAGATTTTTGAAAATATTCTAACGTGAACAATCTGTACAGCAGTGAGCTGTAACCACATCCTGTCTGTGGTTCATGGTCAGACAGCAAAATATCTTTAGTCAGCAAAACATCTGAATGTTGGTTACATGTTTCTGTCACATGTTTCAACATCAGCATCTTTCCTTCTTAACTGTTTATTGTAATGAGTCATCAGAAGTTAAACAACTTAAAAACCTAATATATATATATATATATATATATATATATATATATATATATATATATATATATATATATACATCCAGCATCACCAGGATGAGAACACTGTACATCTTGTGCAAATACACAGTAATAAAAAATGAATGAATCAGTGCTATCAGTCATTAACTTTGACTCAATGAGAACTAATTATGGCAGGAGAAATGCAGTCCTATTTATGTATTTTTACATTATCAAGGGATTTATTTTAATGTTACGCCAGTAACGTAATCATTTATTACATTTGAAATGGGCAAAATGATTACGTTATTGGCAGGTATTACATTATTGGACTTTTATCGGTTGCTACAAATGCATATCACCTTTTTAGTCAGTGTAATGTTAGTGCAACTTTGTGAAAATGAATTGTTTAGTGCTGTCAGTGATTTACTTTGACTTAATGAGAACTAATTTTGACAAGATCATTAAGACCATGACCAAGATCATGTAACAAAGAGGTAAAGTGTTTGTGTGAGTTTAGCAGCAACAGGAAGCTGTTGGTTTCCTGTTAGTTCAGTATAAGTCCAGTATATGTTCAGTATAAGTCCAGTATATGTTCAGTATAAGTCCTGTATATGTTCAGTATATGTTCAGTATATGTTCAGTATAAGTCCAGTATATGTTCAGTATAAGTCCTGTATATGTTCAGTATAAGTCCTGTATATGTTCAGTATATGTTCAGTATAAGTCCAATATATGTTCAGTATAAGTCCAGTATATGTTCAGTATATGTTCAGTATATGTTCAGTATAAGTCCAGTATATGTTCAGTATATGTTCAGTATATGTTCAGTATAAGTCCAGTATATGTTCAGTATAAGTCCTGTATATGTTCAGTATATGTTCAGTATAAGTCCAGTATATGTTCAGTATAAGTCCAGTATATGTTCAGTATATGTCCAGTATATGTTCAGTATATGTTCAGTATAAGTCCAGTATATGTTCAGTATATGTTCAGTATATGTCCAGTATATGTTCAGTATAAGTCCAGTATATGTTCAGTATATGTTCAGTATAAGTCCAGTATATGTTCAGTATATGTTCAGTATAAGTCCAGTATATGTTCAGTATATGTTCAGTATATGTTCAGTATAAGTCCAGTATAAGTCCAGTATATGTTCAGTATAAGTTCAGTATATGTTCAGTATATGTTCAGTATAAGTCCAGTATATGTTCAGTAAATGTTCAGTATAAGTCCAGTATATGTTCAGTATAAGTCCAGTATAAGTCCAGTATATGTTCAGTATAAGTTCAGTATATGTTCAGTATATGTTCAGTATAAGTCCAGTATATGTTCAGTAAATGTTCAGTATAAGTCCAGTATATGTTCAGTATATGTTCAGTATAAGTCCAGTATATGTTCAGTATAAGTCCAGTATAAGTCCAGTATATGTTCAGTATAAGTCCAGTATATGTTCAGTATATGTTCAGTATATGTTCAGTATATGTTCAGTATAAGTCCAGTATATGTTCAGTATATGTTCAGTATAAGTCCAGTATAAGTCCAGTATATGTTCAGTATAAGTCCAGTATATGTTCAGTATAAGTCCAGTATATGTTCAGTATATGTTCAGTATAAGTCCAGTATATGTTCAGTATATGTTCAGTATATGTTCAGTATAAGTCCAGTATATGTTCAGTATAAGTCCAGTATAAGTCCAGTATATGTTCAGTATAAGTCCAGTATATGTTCAGTATATGTTCAGTATATGTTCAGTATAAGTCCAGTATATGTTCAGTATAAGTCCAGTATAAGTCCAGTATATGTTCAGTATGCTTTGCGTACTGTGTGCTTTGCGGTAAGCGTATTCTGTTACTTCCGGTTATCGGTGTTACTGCCACGGTGCTCTCTGCTCTGCTCACTTAAACAACTTTTCGTGTATTTTTTTCACATCAGTGACTGTCTACGTAACTCTACACTGCCTTAAGACTTGTTCTGTCTTCACGAACAGGTTTCTTAAACTCTAGTAACCGCAATCTGATAGTTTTACCTGTCTCTCTTAGTCACACTCTCGCCTAGCTATAGCAATGGCCTCTCTCCTCTCTCCTCCTCTCTGCTCTCCTCTCTCCTCTCCTCGTCTCTCCTGCCCTGTGTGCCACATGTTCAGCTACTCCTCGTCCTCCTTTAGTGATAATGGTACCTGTAATAAATGTAGTTTATTTGTAGATTTGGAGGCGAGGCTCAGTGAGTTAGAGGCACGGTACCGCGCCACAGAACAGTCAGTCGCTGCTATAGTTAGCCAGTCCCCTGTAGCCGGTGCGGTACCACCGAAGGTAGCTTCAGCTAGCCCTTCCCCGGTAGTTCCCGAGCAGCCGGGAGGCTGGGTGACTGCCCGAAAGAGGCATAGCCCCAAGCTGAAGCCCACGGTACACCACCAACCGCTTCACGTTTCAAACAGATTTTCCCCACTCAGCGACACACCCGCTGAGAAGCCAACTCTGGTCATTGGCAGCTCCATTTTGCGGAACGTGAAGTTAGCGACACCGGGGGCCATAGTCAAATGCATCCCGGGGGCCAGAGCGGGCGACGTCGAGTCAAATTTGAAACTGCTGGCTAAGGCTAAACGTAGATACAGTAAGATTGTTATCCACGTCGGCGGTAATGACTCCCGGTTACGCCAATCGGAGGTCACTAAAATTAATGTATCATCGGTGTGTGAATACGCCAAAACGATGTCGGACTCTGTAGTGTTCTCTGGACCCCTACCCAATGTGACCAGTGATGACATGTTTAGCCGCATGTCGTCATTTCACCGCTGGCTGTCGAGGGTGGTGTCCAGCAAACGATGTGGGCTTCATTGACAATTGGACACCTTTCTGGGGAAAACCTGGTCTGATTAGGAGAGACGGCATCCATCCCACTTTGGATGGAGCAGCTCTCATATCTAGAAATATGGACCAATTTATTAGACGACCAAAACCGTGACAACCCAGAGTTGAGACCAGGAAGCAGAGCTGCAGTCTTACACGCTTCTCTGCGCCTCCATTAGAGCAGCTGCCCACCCAATACTTTAGTATAGAAACTGTGTCTGTCCCCCGTCCACCTACATTGTTTAAAGATAAAACAAACAGAAGAGGAGTTCATCATAAAAACTTAATAAAAATTAAATCAACATCTCCACCAGTCCAAAATAAGAACATTAAATGTGGACTCTTGAATATCAGGTCCTTGTCCTCTAAAGCTCTTTTAGTCAATGAATTAATATCTGATTATGATATTGATTTATTTTGTCTCACTGAAACCTGGCTGCAGGAGGGTGAATATGTTAGCTTAAATGAATCTACCCCTCCCAGTCATTGTAATACTCATATTCCTCGAAGTAATGGTCGAGGTGGTGGAGTTGGAGCCATATTTGATTCAAGTCTATTAATAAATCCTAAACCTAAACTAAATTATAATTCATTTGAAAGTCTTGTTCTTAGCCTCACTCACCCGAACATGGAAAATGGTACAGCCAATCCTATTTGTTATAATATATAGAGCTCCTGGCCCTTACTCTGAATTTTTTATCTGAATTTGCAGAATTTGCATTCAGGCTTGATCCTTTAAAAACAGATAAAGTAATCATTGTAGGTGATTTTAATATTCATGTGGACAACCACAATGATAGTCTTAGTACTGCATTATCTCTTTATTAGATTCAATTGGCTTCTGTCAGAGTGTAAATAAACAGACTCATTGTCTGAACCACACTCTTGATCTCGTTTCTCTCATATGGCATTGAACTTGATCATCTAATAGTCTATCCACAGGAATCCTCTTCTTTCTGACCATTTTTTAATAACCTTCGAATTCATATTATTGGACTATAAGCCTTTTTGTAGAAGAACTCTTACAGCAGATGTTTATCTGACACTGCTGTTGCCAAATTCAAGGAATTGATTCCTTCAATATGAATTCAATGCCATGTCTCAATGTAGCAGAGGACTTGTCTGCCTCCATTAGCCCCTTACAAATAGATCATCTTGTTGAGAGTACTACAGGGTCATTACAGACAGCGCTTGACTCTATTGCACCTCTGAAAAAAGAAGATAATTAACAGAGGAGGTTAGCACCATGGTATAAACCAGCAGACTCGTAAATTAAGCAAGTGGCACGTAACTCTGAACGTAAATGGCGTGCCACTAAACTGGAAGAATCTCGCTTAGTCTGGCAAGATAATCTTAAAACCTACAGGAAGGCTCTCCGTAATGCCAGAACAGCCTACTACTCTTCTTTAATAGAGGAAAACAAGAAACAACCCCAGGTTTCTCTTCAGCACTGTAGCCAGGCTAACAGAGAAACCACAGCTCTATTGACCCATCTACTCCTCTGGGTCTAACTAGTAATGACTTCATGAGCTTCTTTAATGATAAAATTAAAACTATTAGAGACAAAATACATCATGCCTTTCCTTCGACTGGCACTGATCTGCATTCTGATACAGCAAGTTTGGAATCAGCTGCAAAACCTGATACATATTTGGACTGTTTTTCTCCCATTGACCTTCATCAAATAACTTCGATAATTTTCTTCATCTAAGTCGTCAACCTGTCTCCTAGACCCCATTCCAACCAGGCTGCTCAAGGATATTTTACCGTTAGTTAGCCCTTCTTTACTGGATATGATTAATCTGTCTTTATTATCAGGATATGTACCACAGTCCTTTAAGAGTAGCTGTAATTAAACCTCTTCTTAAAAAGCCCACTCTAGATCCAGAGGGTCTTAGCCAATTATAGACCGATATCAAACCTTCCCTTTCTTTCTAAGCTACTTGAGAAAGCTGTAGCTAATCAGCTGTGTGAATTTCTTCATAAGAACCAGTTTACTCGAGGATTTTCAGTCAGGATTTTAGAGTCCATCATAGCACAGAGACCGCAACTAGTCAAAGTCACAAACGATCTCCTAATGGCATCAGACAAAGGACTCATCTCTGTTACTTGTCCTGTTAGATCTTAGTGCTGCATTTGACACCATAGACCATAAAATTCTTTTACAGAGGATTGGAACATCAGATTGGCATCAAAGGAACCGCCCTAAGCTGGTTTAGGTCAT
Source organism: Nibea albiflora (assembly GCA_014281875.1). Lineage (NCBI taxonomy): Eukaryota > Metazoa > Chordata > Actinopteri > Sciaenidae > Nibea > Nibea albiflora. Next base: position 57,871 of record JABGLX010000167.1, read on the forward strand.
ATTTCTTAGATCGAACTCAGTTTGTCCACGTCAATGATGAATCCTCCATGCATACCAAAGTCTGCCATGGAGTACCACAAGGTTTCAGTACTAGGGCCACTTCTATTCAGCCTATATATGCTTCCTCTAGGGAACATTATTAGGAATCACTCTATTAATTTCCATTGTTATGCTGACGACACCCAATTATATTTATCGATCAAGCCTGATGAAACCAATCAGTTAGCCAAACTGCAAGCGTGCCTTAGGGATATAAAAAATTGGATGACCTACAATTTTCTGATGTTGAACTCGGATAAAAACTGAAGTTTCTTATAATTGGACCCAAACACCTCAGAAACTCTTTGTCCGGAGACTTGGCTACCTTAGACGGGATCATCTTGGCCTCCAGCTCCACCGTAAAGAATCTTGGAGTCATTTTGATCAGGATTTGGCCTTTAATTCCCACATAAAACAAATTTCAAAGACTGCATTCTTCCACTTACGCAACATTACCAAAATCAGACGCATCCTGTCCCAAGCGGATGCAGAAAAACTAGTCCATGCATTTGTACTTCTAGGCTGGACTACTGTAACTCTTTATTATCAGGCTGCCCCAATAAGTCTCTTAGGACCTTGCAGCTAATTCAGAATGCTGCTGCACGTGTTCTGACAGGAACCAAGATCAGAGATCACATCTCTCCCATTTTGGCTTCCTTGCATTGGCTACCTGTTAAATCTAGAATAGAATTTAAAATTCTTCTCCTTACTTACAAAGCTCTTCATGGCCAGGCACCATCATATCTAAAAGAACTCATAGTACCTTACTACCCCTCTAGACCACTGCGCTCTCAGAATGCTGGGTTCCTTGTGGTTCCTATAGTTTCCAAAAGTAGACAGGGAGCCAGAGCTTTCGGCTATCAAGCTCCTCTTCTGTGGAACAAACTACCTTTCTGGGTTCGGGAGGCAGACACGGTCACCACCTTCAAGAGTAGACTTAAGACTTTCCTTTTTGATAGAGCTTATAGTTAGGGCTGGCTCAGGCCTTCCCTTAGTTATGCTGCCATAGGACTAGACTGCCGGGGTTATCTGGGTTATGCCGTCTAGGCATGGTATTGGTTGAAGATGTAGTCACATCTCCCTTTACTGAAAAACCCTCCCTCTCCCTCTCTCTCTCTCTCTCTCTCTGTCTCTCTCTCTGTCTCTCTCTCCCCTCCTCCCTCTTCCCTCTCTCCCACCAATCGTCATTATCATCAATGCATGTTACTAACTAAACTTCTTCCCCGAAGTTTCTGTGCTTGTCATCCAGCAGGTTCTTATGGATCGTGGCTGCTGCTGTGGTCAGCTGCTGACGTCCACTTGACGTCCCTTTGCTGAAAACCTTCTCTCACTCCCTCTCTCTCTCTCCAATCATCATTATCATCAATGCATGTTACTAACTAAACTTCTTCCCCGGAGTTTCTGTGCTTTCTCGTCCAGCAGGTTCTCATGGATCGTGACTGCTGCTGTGGTCTGCTGCTGACGTCCACAATATATAGCATTACTGTCATTGCTACCATCTCCACTACAGCTTAGTTGGTTAATGACTTATTGCTGTTGTGCATCTGTCTATCTCTACCTCTATCACAGATTCCACTGCTACTGTAATTAACTCTACCATCTATTGTAATTCATTGTAATTGTACAATATGTTTGTGTTGATTGTTCTGTACATGTGACATCCATTGCACGTCTGTCCGTCCTGGAAGAGGGATCCCTCCTCTGTGGCTCTTCCTGAGGTTTCTTCCACATTTTTTCCCTGTTAAAAGGGTTTTTTTTGTGGGCAAGTTTTTCCTCACTCGAACCGAGGGTCGAAGGACAGAGGGTGTCACTCCCTGTACAGACTGTAAAGCCCTCTGAGGCAAAATGTGTTTTGTGACTTTGGGCTATACAAATAAAATTTGATTTGATTTGATTTGAGTATATGTTCAGTATAAGTCCAATATATGTTCAGTATAAGTCCAGTATATGTTCAGTATATGTCCAGTATATGTCCAGTATATGTTCAGTATAAGTCCAGTATATGTTCAGTATATGTTCAGTATAAGTCCAGTATAAGTCCAGTATATGTTCAGTATATGTTCAGTATATGTCCAGTATAAGTCCAGTATATGTTCAGTATATGTTCAGTATATGTTCAGTATAAGTCCAGTATATGTTCAGTATATGTTAAATATATGTTCAGATGGTGAAGGCTGTTTTCTGAATCGCTGTTAAACTACGACTCCTTACAAGAAATTTTTAGGCCTAGTTAGCAGATTTTTGAAAATATTCTAACGTGAACAATCTGTACAGCAGTGAGCTGTAACCACATCCTGTCTGTGGTTCATGGTCAGACAGCAAAATATCTTTAGTCAGCAAAACATCTGAATGTTGGTTACATGTTTCTGTCACATGTTTCAACATCAGCATCTTTCCTTCTTAACTGTTTATTGTAATGAGTCATCAGAAGTTAAACAACTTAAAAAACCTAATATATATATATATATATATATATATATATATATATATATATATAGATATATATATACATCCAGCATCACCAGGATGAGAACACTGTACATCTTGTGCAAACACACAGTATAAAAAAATGAATGAATCAGTGCTATCAGTCATTAACTTTGACTCAATGAGAACTAATTATGGCAGGAAATGCAGTCCTATTTATGTATTTTTACATTATCAAGGGATTTATTTTAATGTTACGCCAGTAACGTAATCATTATTACATTTGAATGGGGCAAAATGATTACGTTATTGGCAGGTATTACATTATTGGACTTTTATCGGTTGCTACAAATGCATATCAACCTTTTTAGTCAGTGTAATGTTAGTGCAACTTTGTGAAAATGAATTGTTTAGTGCTGTCAGTGATTTACTTTGACTCAATGAGAACTAATTTTGAACAAGATCATTAAGACCATGACCAAGATCATGTACAAAGAGGTAAAGTGTTTGTGTGAGTTTAGCAGCAACATGAAGCTGTTGGTTTCCTGTTAGTTCAGTATAAGTCCAGTATATGTTCAGTATAAGTCCAGTATATGTTCAGTATAAGTCCTGTATATGTTCAGTATATGTTCAAGTAGATGTTCAGTATAAGTCCAGTATATGTTCAGTATAAGTCCTGTATATGTTCAGTATAAGTCCTGTATATGTTCAGTATATGTTCAGTATAAGTCCAATATATGTTCAGTATAAGTCCAGTATATGTTCAGTATATGTTCAGTATATGTTCAGTATATGTTCAGTATAAGTCCAGTATATGTTCAGTATATGTTCAGTATATGTTCAGTATAAGTCCAGTATATGTTCAGTATAAGTCCTGTATATGTTCAGTATATGTTCAGTATAAGTCCAATATATGTTCAGTATAAGTCCAGTATATGTTCAGTATATGTCCAGTATATGTTCAGTATATGTTCAGTATAAGTCCAGTATATGTTCAGTATATGTTCAGTATATGTCCAGTATATGTTCAGTATAAGTCCAGTATATGTTCAGTATATGTTCAGTATAAGTCCAGTATATGTTCAGTATATGTTCAGTATAAGTTCAGTATATGTTCAGTATATGTTCAGTATAAGTCCAGTATATGTTCAGTAAATGTTCAGTATAAGTCCAGTATATGTTCAGTATATGTCCAGTATAAGTCCAGTATATGTTCAGTAAATGTTCAGTATAAGTCCAGTATATGTTCAGTATATGTCCAGTATATGTTCAGTATATGTTCAGTATAAGTCCAGTATATGTTCAGTATACGTCCAGTATAAGTCCAGTATATGTTCAGTATAAGTCCAGTATATGTTCAGTATAAGTCCAGTATATGTTCAGTATATGTTCAGTATATGTTCAGTATAAGTCCAGTATATGTTCAGTATATGTTCAGTATAAGTCCAGTATAAGTCCAGTATATGTTCAGTATAAGTCCAGTATATGTTCAGTATAAGTCCAGTATAAGTCCAGTATATGTTCAGTATATGTTCAGTATATGTTCAGTATAAGTCCAGTATATGTTCAGTATAGTCAGAATGTCAGTATAGTCCAGTATAGTTCAGTATAAGTCCGTAAGTCCAGTATATGTTCCAGTATATGTTCAGTATAAGTCCAGTATAAGTCCAGTATATGTTCAGTATATGTTCAGTATATGTTCAGTATAAGTCCAGTATATGTTCAGTATAAGTCCAGTATAAGTCCAGTATATGTTCAGTATATGTTCAGTATAAGTCCAGTATAAGTCCAGTATATGTTCAGTATATGTTCAGTATATGTTCAGTATATGTTCAGTATAAGTCCAGTATATGTTCAGTATAAGTCCAGTATAAGTCCAGTATAAGTCCAGTATATGTTCAGTATATGTTCAGTATATGTTCAGTATAAGTCCTGTATATGTTCAGTATATGTTCAGTATAAGTCCAGTATATGTTCAGTATAAGTCCAGTATAAGTCCAGTATATGTTCAGTATATGTTCAGTATATGTTCAGTATAAGTCCTGTATATGTTCAGTATATGTTCAGTATAAGTCCTGTATATGTTCAGTATATGTTCAGTATAAGTCCAGTATATGTTCAGTATAAGTCCAGTATAAGTCCAGTATATGTTCAGTATATGTTCAGTATATGTTCAGTATAAGTCCAGTATATGTTCAGTATAAGTCCGTATAAGTCCAGTATATGTTCAGTATATGTTCAGTATATGTTCAGTATAAGTCCAGTATAATGTTCAGTATATGTTCAGTATAGTTCCCAGTATAGTTCAGTATAAGTCCAGTATAAGTCCAGTATATGTTCAGTATATGTTCAGTATAAGTCCAGTATAAGTCCAGTATATGTTCAGTATATGTTCAGTATATGTTCAGTATAAGTCCAGTATAAGTCCAGTATATGTTCAGTATATGTTCAGTATATGTTCAGTATATGTTCAGTATAAGTCCAGTATAAGTCCAGTATATGTTCAGTATATGTTCAGTATATGTTAAATATATGTTCAGATGGTGAAGGCTGTTTTCTGAATCGCTGTTAAACTACGACTCCTTACAAGAAATTTTTAGGCCTAGTTAGCAGATTTTTGAAAATATTCTAACGTGAACAATCTGTACAGCAGTGAGCTGTAACCACATCCTGTCTGTGGTTCATGGTCAGACAGCAAAATATCTTTAGTCAGCAAAACATCTGAATGTTGGTTACATGTTTCTGTCACATGTTTCAACATCAGCATCTTTCCTTCTTAACTGTTTATTGTAATGAGTCATCAGAAGTTAAACAACTTAAAAACCTAAATAAATAAATAAATTGTCACACCGCGGTGAGGTTTGTCCTGTCTTGGGGTTTTTGTCTCGTTACTTCCTGTTTTATTTTGAAATCTAACTCTCCTCTCGTTTCAGGTCACTTGCCCTTCCTCATGTGTCACCGGTCTGATTGTCTCACCTGATCCCTGATCGTTTCCACCTGTTACCCATTTCCCTCATGTGTATTTAGTTGGCGTCTTCCCTTTGTCTTATGCCAAAGTGTTTCGTCTTGTCCGTTCACTTAAGCCCTCATTGTCACAGTCCGTATTGCCGAAAAGAAAGAAATTGTTTTGCCACGCAAGTTGTTGTCTTCTTCCTTTTTTGAGAGCGATCTTTTGTTGACAACATATTATTATGTTGATAAGTTTAGTGTTCTATTTTGTTTTCTGTTGTTACAGTTTTTTTTTGTCCTCCTGCTTGTGGAGTGAATTTTTGTTAGAGAGTATTAGATATTAGTAGAGCCCCTGTTTAGGTGAGCCTTTTTCTTTTGATCCCATTTGTGTAGATTTGGTTTTCCTCCTTTGGGAGCATTTTATGTTTATTATCTAGTGTTTTGTTTTCCTCCTTGTGAGAGTTTCATTTCTAGAATAGTCTTCTGTTTTCCTTGTTTGTATATAATCTTGTTTCCCCCTTTAATGTGTTTTTCCCTCTTTTGGGAAGTGTTCATGCCCTGTCATTTTAGCCAGGTCTCTTAAGAATAGACAGAGTTAAATAGCCTTTCATTTCATCTCTCTTCTAAGAGGAACTGGACTTCAATAAAGTATCTATCTACAACAATGTAACAAAGAGGTAAAGTGTTTGTGTGAGTTTAGCAGCAACGGGAAGCTGTTGGTTTCCTGTTAGTTCAGTATGTGTTCAGTATAAGTCCAGAATGTATCAAGTAAAGTGTTGGCGTGACTCTCAGGTTCACATGATCATACCCACATTGTGGCCGTGCAACATGCAGCAGAAGAAGAAGCTGTTGGTTTCCTGTTGGTTCAGTATAAGTTCAGTCTATATTCAGTTGGTGAAGGCTGCAGGTCTCAGAAGAATCAACCTTCCACCAACCATGGAGAGCCCTTAAAGAAGCCATGAAGCAGTTTGCTAAATATGTCACTATAACAGCCGGTGTCTACGTCGCAGTCATCGTGATTTTTACTTACCATGTCTTGCTTGATAAGGACTTACCTTGTACCTGCAAAGGACAAGTCACAGACTGCTGGTTATACCTGTTACTGCCGTGGTTTATAATCTTTGTCTTAATGCTGTGGATGGACAAAAGATTTCAGAGAGCCTCCAAGTACACATGCAGATATAGTAAAGCTAATCTTTGTTGTGTTTTAGTTTACCGCACTCTAAAAGCGTCTTTCGTTGGTCTCTTATGGGTTTTATCTGTGTTCATCGATGGAGACTGGTATGTTTGCTGTCAGAATGATCAACATCCACAGTTAGCCTGCAAGTCCACCATCACAGCTGAAGACCGAGTTAACTTCAATGAACTGGTAAACAAGTCAAGGGTGAGTTTTTATTTGTCTTTATTCATATCAGACGTTATGACTGTTAAATTATTGTTGGTTACCTGATTTTATTAATGACACGTTAATATGTTTCTACATCAGTGGTTAAGAGTTAAGTAGAGCTAAATATCTGCTGAAGAAACCCACATACACACACACACACACACTAATGTTGTGATAATAAAACCTGTTCTTTGTCTCTTCTTTTTTCAGTTCATTGGCTTGATTGTGCTTGGCTGTGTCACAGGTGTGGCTGCGATTTTGCCACTGATACCATGGAACAAATGCTGCCCTGTTAAGAAATGCTGCGGTGCCATTAAATGCTGCACTGTTGATGAATGCTGGACTTCTATTAAATACTGCTGTGCTAGTAAATGCTGCGGTGACGATTCACAACAATCAAAGAGATCAGTTCATTTTGATGAGATCATTTTGGAGGAAGGGGAAGATCTGGTGTTGAAGATGCTGAGAAAAACTGCAGCAGAAGAACTGAGAGAAAAACTTAAAGTACACATACGGAATAAAGATTTGGGGAAAATGTTGTTGCTGTCTCTGGAGGAAGTAATGATAGAACTGAACAGACCAGGTGAGCGTCTTCTCTGAATCCTGCACTGAATTTAGTCAGAGAGTTTCAATACGATTTTTCTAGCATCGAAACTTAAACCTGTGAAGGTGGTGGGCACTTTGTTCTGTGGGGTGTTAGTGTGGCAGCAGAAAACTGATTCTAGAAGAAGACAGACGTGTACTGGAAGAGATTTAGACTGTAGCTAAAGAAGAGAACGGCTAAATAATCTGTGAAAGACTGGAAGAGGAAAGAGAAAGAAACGAAACGGAAAGAATGTTTTGATGTTGCTGACTGACGCTTACAATCCTTTAAACACGGCAGGACAACTGGACCAAGAAGAGGGGGGACAACAGGACCAAGAAGAGGGGGGACAACAGGACCAACCTCAGAACCTAGAACAGGCCATGTTGACCTCCCTGTTGCCGGCCCTGTCCCAACAACTGGGGGGACAACGGGGAGGACAACTGGACCAACAGAATGAACAGGTCTGATTCAGCTAATTATCGAGCTCAACATAAAATCAGCTTTCTTTTGACATATTCACTCATCACTAGTTACTAATCACTGATTGTTTTTACGACGAAGCAAACAACTGTTTCATTATGTCATAATAAGTTTGTATGTTGTTAGACCGAGAAAATTCCATGTGATGTTAAAAGGAGTAAATTATTGGTCCATTATTGCCTGAAGACACACTGCAGCTCAGAACAACAATGTAACATGATCAGTGTCACGAGGTGATTAAACAAATAAATGAAAACAGGATAAATGATGAAATGATTCATGTGCCACATTTTATTTGCAATGACACTCTTGTTTGATCTTGTTATAAAGTGCACTGCTTTACAGGTACAAGAGATTCCAGACACTGATCCTTTGATTCCGAAGGCAGGTAAGACCAATTCAGATATCACATTATTAAATGAAATGAGTAATCAGATGCACACACACACACAGAGTGAACAGCAGACATGTTTTTCAGTTGAGTTGTATTTAACGTCACTGTCACTAACCACAAAGATTAAACAATGTATTTTAAGTGTTTTCACAGTGTGACACAATGTGCCGTCATATTTCATCTCACTGAGATCATTTCATGTCATGGTGCCACATCATCACTTCTCATTTGGTGACCAGCAAACAGGCCACTTCTGTGATTGGCTGGTCCTTTAGTCTGAACAGCCAATCACACGTCTCGCCTTGACTGAGAAATAAAAACAGAAACATCTTTTCATGTTTGACTTCATAATATCTCAGTTGTTAGTTTAATATTGAAACACTTTGGGCTTTCCGTACTTCAGCATTCTCTGCAGGTCTCATGGAGACTTTAAAGATTTCACTTCTTTTCTTTCTTTTCTTTCTGTTTTTCAGTCTGTGAAACTCTCCTGATGATTCATCTCCTTCGTAACACAGCCACAGTTATATTGAGCTGTCATCATTTAATCAGCGATGGAGGATTTTTATTACAAATACAACCGTTAGAAAATGTAAACTCTGTTTCTGTGTGAAGAATATATTTGTTAGATACGATAGATTTATGATTTAAGATTTATGATTTAAGATTATGATTTTCAACATGATGCTGAAGCTCCAGAGAAGTTGAATGTCATGATCACGGTCCAGCTTTGCTGAATTCAAACAGATGCAACGGCTGATGAAATGAATTTATGAATTTAATGTCTTCATATGATCTGAAATATGAATGTATCTCACAGGTTAATCATCAACCTGTCAGCGCTCTCTGCTGGACAAACTCTGTCATGGAACATTGTTTGGGAAATTAAAATGCAGAATCTGATTTTTATTGTTCTGTAGCTTTGACGCATTCAAACTTCATCATATCATTTTGTTTGTAATCATATTTCCTCGTGTGTTTTCATCTTTTTATCATTTAAACAATAAACAAAACAACTCGTTTCTTTCTGTGTCTGAATCTTTCTGAGCAGCTGCTGGACAGGAAGTCTGACATTTATTCAACCTTTAAAGTACTGGGACGTATCGTTGTTGTGGACATATGTGTTTATTAAGTGTTTCTATGAATCTTAAATGGACATTTGACAGGAGGGACAGTCACACTGTGACAGCTCTTAAAGGGGGCGGGGGGGCGGCGTTGGAAGTGTTGGAGAAATATTTGTTGGCAGACATTACTCTTAAAGTGTTGCTCACAAGCCGTCCACATCTTTACTGCACAAACACTCTCTGTCACGTGACTCACCTGTTGACAGGTAGTTGTCATGGTGAACCTTTTGTGTGTGTGACTCCTGTTTTGTGTGTGAGGATCTTTGTGCAGGGTGCTGATTGGCCACAGCTGATCAGTTTGCTCACACTGGTGTATTCACTGGTCACCACATGGGACCTCACCGTCAGAAGCAGAAGTCGGAGCTCCTGTGTGTGTGTGTTTGCTTCAGGTCGGATCCTTGTTTTGTTCATCGTGCATCATGTTCCTGTGTGTGTGTTATCTGATGTATTCAGCAGCTTCACACGCCGTGTTTGGACTCTTCATGTTCCTCCAACAGACGTAACAGCTGTCATTCTTCTTTGTGTTTGAGTGTGAAAACATCAGAGGAACTTTCATGTCAACATAAAAAACTTTATTGATCATTAAAACAAACAATTAACGTCAAAATTCCCTGAAATATTCCAAATATTTACATGAAAAAAGGAGGAACAAGACTCAAACACAGACAGGTTCAGACAGGCAGGCAGGCAGACAGACAGACAGACAGACAGGCAGAGAGACAGGCAGACAGACAGACAGACAGACAGGCAGGCAGACAGACAGACAGACAGACAGGTTCAGGCAGGCTGACGCGATGTGTGTGGACTCTGTTCAGGTTTCTGTTTGTGGATGATTCTTACAGCTCATAATTAACGAACACTAATTAAATCAGACGTCATGACGTCATTCAGTCTGTGTGTTCAGATATTCTGATCTGTGTGAGCAGAGTACAAGTACACAAACACTACGAGTACCTCAAACTGTACTCGAGAACAGACTGAGTAAATGTACTTAGTTACTTTCAGCAGGGGGTCCGTGTAATCAATTATTACAGGTCAATGGTTACACCTAGCAGACTGAAGCAGAGACGATCACAGAGCGGACAGGAATGTGCTGGACGATCAGCAGGAACACTGAGGAGGATCAGGAGGTCGTGAGGCCTGGACCAGAGGGGGCCGGAGCTCTTTAGTTTTCAACCTCTCACCCACAGGTAAGTGATCGCTGATCGCCAGCGGCATTGGCAGACAGAAGCAACAGAGCACAGAGGTCAAAAAACAATCAACAAGTCATTCATTCTGAATTTCAACATGACAGACAGACAGACAGACAGACAAGACAGACCAGACAGTTACAGACAGACAGAAGACAGGTCAGACAGACAGGTTCAGACAGACAGGTTCAGACAGACAGGTTCAGACAGACAGACAGACAGACAGACAGACAGACAGACAGACAGGTTCAGACAGACAGGTCAGACAGACAGACAGACAGACAGGTTCAGACAGACAGGTTCAGACAGACAGACAGACAGGTTCAGACAGACAGACAGGTTCAGACAGACAGACAGACAGACAGACAGACAGGTTCAGACAGACAGACAGACAGACAGACAGACAGGTTCAGACAGACAGACAGGTTCAGACAGACAGACAGGTTCAGACAGACCTTGGCCTTGGTGAGTTTTAACTCTTTGGCAAGTTGTAGACTTTTGCAGAAAATGGCTCGATCGCTTCAGGAAGTGAGTCCCATGCACCACGATCCTAACACAACACAACACACACACCACACACACACACACACACACAGTGAGAGGGATAAATCTACATGAATCATCGTCCTGAGTAAAAATGGCTCCTCACCTGTCGTAAGCACAGGAGGTCTGATCAGAGACGGTCGTGTCCACTTTGTCTCCGATCAGCCACGAGAATCCCGGCTTGGAGAACAGTCTGATGTTTTTCCTGTTGGCTCGGGTCATGTAGGCGCAGCTGGCGTGGAAGTCTCCCAGAAACATCACGTTCTACACACACACACACACACACACAGACACACACACACACACACACACACACACACACACACAGACACACACACACACAGACACACACACACACACACAGACACACACACACACACACACACACACACACAGACACACACACACAGACACACACACACACAGACACACACACACACACAACACACACACACACACACACACACACACACACACACACACAGACACACACACACACACAGTGGATCTTCACTCTCAGAGTCAGAGCGTGCTGCTGCTGACGCCTCCTTCCATCACATTTCCTCACCTTGTTGTTCCACTTCTTGCTGACTTCGACAAACACGTCGTACAGTCGGTCGATCTCCTGGACGGCCTGCCTGGGCTCCGTGTGCAGAGGCACCAAAATAAAATTCTTGATTGCTGCAGGAAGAAGAGAAGGTCAGGACATTTCTGTAACACGTTAACATCTCTGCAGTGTGTAATCACACTGTGCTCACAATATAAAGACAAACTAAAGCGTCGTAAAAGAACTGAGTGAGTTCAGTTTAAAGGTCCAGTGGTGAAATATTTAATCACCAGACGAGAAGAGTCGTTGTGTTTATGTCGGGTCCTCTTCAGCGCAGTCCGCCATGTTAACGGACATTTTGTGTGTGTGTGTGTGTGTGTGGACTTTGTTTGTAATGTGAGTTTAGCGACTTCCTCCATGTATTGAAGAAGAGGGTGAGGCGTGAGTATTCATTTGGTTGCAGTCTGCAGCTGCACTGCTAGGTGGCACTAAATGGACCTTTAAGTCCACTGACCGGTCTTGTCGCTTTGGAAGCGAACGGCGTACGGCTCCCTGACGAAGGACTCTTTGTTCTGATACTGGTGCCGACCCGTCACGTTGACCCTGTCCGCCCTGTTGGGACAAGAAGAAGAAGAAGTTACTACATTCACACATACACAGATCCAGAGTCAGTCAGTGGAGGTTTAAATGTTTAAAGTTCTGTACGTTGTTCTGACCCGTCCGTCACAGCACCGCGTCTCACCTGTAGATGAACACGTACTGCTGCATGTCTTTGGGAGAGTTTCCCAGACGCCCGCTGGACTCTGACTTGTACTCGTACTTGTCATACCTCGACACACAGAGAGAGAAACTGATGATCAATCAATCACAGCAGAAACACAGCAAACAGTTCCATGAACAGCCCGGTCACACCTGCACAGGTAAACACAGTTTGGATATTTTGAAGTGCAGTCGTATGACATACTTACCAACAGTGGATGTTTATGCTAATGAACAGGAATATTCTGAACATGGGGACACGTCATGCCCATCGTGTAACTGTCCTCTGATAACCTGACGTCTGTTGGTCCACACTGACCTGTGATCAGGTGACCTGTGATCAGGTGACCTGTGATCAGGTGACCTGTGATCAGCTGACCTGTGATCAGCTGACCCGTGATCAGGTGACCTGTGATCAGGTGTCTGTCTGTCAGTCGTACGTCTGTTCTCACACTATGTAACTTTGGGCTCCGGGTCGGGAGAAGTACGTAACGCTTTACGGCACTAAGTCACACAGCACCAACTATTTCACTGATTCTGGTGAAACTGGATCAGATTTTATGGAGAAAATGTTTCCTGGTTTTCCCTCTGATGTCCTCCGGCTGCTCCGCCTCAACTCTCTGTGATTTACAGAGTTTATGATGGACAGTGAAGTAAACTGCTGACAGCTGGAGCTGCTGTTAGCTCATGTTAGCTCAGTCTGTTAGCTCATGTTACCTCAGTCTGTTAGCTGCTGTTAGCTCATGTTAGCTCAGTCTGTTAGCTGCTGTTAGCTCATGTTAGCTCAGTCTGTTAGCTCAGAGCACCGGAGGAGTGTTTACAGGTTTACAGGTCGGTGTCGTGACATTAAAGTACCAGTATGAAAAATCTAACATTATAAAATGAGTCAGTCTCAGGAGAGGCACTTTACTTTTGATACTTTCAGAACATTAGGCTGATGATACTTTAATTTACTGAAGTAGGATTTCTATTTTTACATTGTTGTATTGCTGTTGAGTATCGAGTCTTTCTTCCACCTCTGCCCTCCATTAGCTCCCGTATTAGTCTTTGCATATTTGAACTGATTGTTGGACACAACGTTTCCCATGAATCCACACATGCACATCAACCTGCAGTCAGACTGTGTTGATTCATGCTTCATGTGGATTAGTGGCTGGTTTTCCCAGGACACGGGCAGACATGCATTCGTTAGAAGTTTGGAAAATCCAACATGTTTCCATTAGTGTAACCAAGAAGCTGAAATTTGACCATCACCTGTGAGCAGACCTGGAGCAGCCACCAGAGATTATGAAGATTATTCAGCAACAACCAATCAGAGCACAGTTCCTGTTAGACGTCAGCACAAAGAAAGCAGCTGCCTGCCGAGCACAGCAAAGCCTGTTTTCCATTCAAATACTTTGGGTTAAATTTCTAAGGCGGAGCCAACAAAATGACATTTACACCACCATCATGAAATGTAGTGAAAAATATTTATCTGGGACTAACAAAGTAGAATAAATACTATAGAAACAATAAATACAGAATATTTAATATTCAACGACGGATGAAGTTCAGACTCTGACATCCAAAGACAAAGACGGATACCAACAACATCCAGAGACACCGCTCACCTCACGGACCGAGCTCACCTCACGGACCGAGCTCACCTCACGGACCGAGCTCACCTCACAGACCGAGCTCACCTCACGGACCGAGCTCACCTGAGACGGACCGAGCTCACCTCACGGACCGAGCTCACCTCACGGACCGAGCTCACCTCACGGACGGACCGAGCTCACCTGAGACGGACCGAGCTCACCTGAGACGGACCGAGCTCACATTTCGGTCACATTTCACACTGACTCATGGACGTCTTTCAGGATAAACTTACTACTTACTACTGCTTACTTGCAATACAAACTTTACTGCAGTTAAAGTACACAAGAGTATTCCAGTAAAAGTAACGGAGCTCTCCTGAATATCCGCAAACAGTTTGCTACAAATACAGAAAACCAAGAACAAACCAAACAAATGTATGACAACCATCTAATCAGGTTTAAACCAGTTTTCATCGTATCACATGACACCATTAACAAAACTGGTTAGTTATTTGCTGTCGAGACATTTCTGTGCTTGGTCTTCACGTGCACATGCAGCATCTAGTTCACCTTTAAAGAAATATGACACATCGCTTCGATGTTTTGCAGACGATACTCAGATTTACGTTTCTATTGAAACTCTGAGGTTTGAATATGTACGTCGCCTGTATCGCTTCAGTAAATGTAATCGATTACCCTTCCTGTAATGAGATCCAGCCATTGATCCATGGCCGGAGCCGACTCCCAGCTGAGTGTATAGTGTGTCAGATTATTGAAGGATTTTGTCCCATCACTGCTGATGTGATGAAAGGCTTTGTGTGTGCTACGTCAGGAGCCACCCTCCAGATTTAACCCCTGGATACTGTAACACTTTATTTTGGTAAATTTGCTCAGTTGACTCTCAACAAGGGCAGTTTCAGTCGACAGACAGTGAGTTCTGTTCAGGACGGTTCAGACCAGCAGCTGAATGAAAGTACACCTTCAAACAAACGGCTCCAGATCTACCTGGACCGCCTCCTGTATGTGTTTTAAACTTCTGACTAAGCTATGCTAGGCTGGTCATCTACGTCTCTGATGTACATGAAGCTGTTTTCTTTACAGTCACATTTAAATCAGGATTCCTTTTCTCTGATCGATGTCCGTCCTGACCTGGTTGACAGTCAGCTGCTGTGACGGAGACGCTCCCAAGAGTAAAGTGTTACCGTCTCAGGACAGGCATTAGGATTAGTAAAGAGGGCAGATGAAGCTGATTGGGATGATTAATTATGATTAGATGATGTTTGCATGCTCATAAAATCCACTGTACCTGTCAGATTCCCTGTTGGAGGCAGACAGCAGAACACATACAGGTAATGAACCATATTGTATTAATACACAGTTAGTGTCCACATGCCTGCGTTCAAAATCCATGTGTTGTTGAATTAAGAAACATTTGATGAAAACAGTGAGACAAACTGACGTCACGTCGTCGGAGAAGAGCGTTTAGTTTTATTGTTAGCTTGTGTTTAAGTTTGAACAGTTCACTGCTCGGACTTTTAAGAGTTTCATCCTGATGATTTATTGACTGTCTGTCTGAAGTTCCTCGTTAAAGTCAGAACAGCTTTAATTATTAAACAGTAAACAAACGAGTTCATTACAAGACTGACAAAAAACGTTTCAGCAGATTTTATTTACCTGTTGAGAGACGCCAGCAGAGGACGGACGGCTTCAGGACTCATCACCTCCTGCAGGAGAGTGATGTCACAGCGAGACACAATCTGACAGACAGACAGGCAGAGAGAGAGACAGGCAGACAGAGAGAGAGGCAGAGAGAGAGAGAGAGAGAGAGAGAGACAGAGAGAGAGAGGCAGAGAGAGAGAGAGAGAGAGAAGAGAGAGAGACAGAGAGAGAGAGGCAGAGAGAGAGAGAGAGAGAGAGAGAGAGAGACAGAGAGAGAGAGGCAGAGAGAGAGAGAGAGAGAGAGACAGAGAGAGGGGCAGAGAGATAGAGAAGAGAAGAGAGAAGACAGAGAGAGAGAGAGGAGGCAGGAGAGAGAGAGAGAGAGAGAGAGAGAGAGAGAGGCAGAGAGACAGAGAGAGAGAGAGACAGAGAGAGAGAGAGAGAGAGGCCAGAGAGAGAGAGAGGCAGAGAGAGAGAGAGAGAGAGAGAGAGAGAGAGAGAGGAAGAGAGAGAGAGAGAGAGAGAGAGAGAGGCAGAGAGAGAGAGAGAGAGATTTTAATCAGATATTATCAATCATCATGATTATCTATGTAATGTTTCTTTAATGTATTCATCAATATACAGTATGTACACACACACACACACACACCCGTGTCAGTGTGTGTGTGTGTGTGTGTGTGTGTGTGTGTGTGTGTGTGTGTGTGTGTCTTACCCGTGTCAGTGTGTGTTTCACTCTGTAGTCTTTGGCTTTGGTTGTGTTGAATTTCTGCACGTTGTAGGCGCAGATCCTGAATCCTGAACCTGCTCCGACCAGCAGGATGAAGGAGGAGGAGAGGAAGAGGAGAAGGAGACGAGGAGAGCGCCACCTCATGGTGAGACTGAGGAGAGGACACAGGACACACTGAGACTGAGGAGAGGACACAGGACACACTGAGACTGAGGAGAGGACACAGGACACACTGAGACTGAGGAGAGGACACAGGACACACTGAGACTGAGGAGAGGACACAGGACACACTGAGACTGAGGAGAGGACACAGGACACACTGAGACTGAGGAGAGGACACACTGAGACTGAGGAGAGGACACAGGACACACTGAGACTGAGGAGAGGACACACTGAGACTGAGGAGAGGACACACTGAGACTGAGGAGAGGACACACTGAGACTGAGGAGAGGACACAGGACACACTGAGACTGAGGAGAGGACACAGGACACACTGAGACTGAGGAGAGGACACACGGAGACTGAGACTGAGGAGAGGACACACTGAGACTGAGACTGAGGAGAGGACACACTGAGACTGAGGAGAGGACACACTGAGACGGAGACTGAGGAGAGGACACACTGAGACTGAGGAGAGGACACACTGAGACTGAGGAGAGGACACACTGAGACTGAGGAGAGTTCCTGTCTGTGAATGTTTGAGTCGTTTTGCTCAGGTTCAGGAGACACGTGTGTGTAACGATGTCACCACCAGGGGGAGCAGTCTGTCTGCGCTCACTAACGAGGCTGTTTTAATTAGAAATGTGAGGAAAAAAACTTCAACTGTTCAAGAAATACGAAGAAAAACACGTGAAGTCTGATTCTGGTCTGAAAGTGTCAGGAACAAATCTACATTCATTAAAGACAGGTACGTCTAACTGTGTCATAATACAGAGTATATGACCTGAAGCTCAGCTGGACACGGCCCTGCTGAGGTACTTGTACCTCTACATCACAGTACATGCTGTACTTTGTACTTTTTAATTAATTAATTAATGAATTAATTAATTACAGCTTTTCTTTTAGTTGAATGTATTTTGGAATCATTTTGAAGTACACTGAGTACTTTTACTTCGAGTACTTGAAGTTTCTCTCTGGTTTGTTTGTTTGCAGTTTTGTGTTTAATAAAGTTTCATTGAATGTCCGACCAACACGCAGCAAGGATTAAGGCCACACCCTCCACCTGCCACAGGTGACAGGTGCATTTTAAATGACAGCAGATCAGATGACTGTGAGCAGTAACGAAGCATCAAAGTGACATTAGGAAGGTGAAAGTGTGAGAGTGTGATCTGTGTTGACTTCCTGTCTGTGGCTCTGAGGTTCAACATATCTGAGCACGCTGCCTGACATCAATCAGCATCTTTGTTCACAGTTTAGAACATTAGCTTTGTGACTCGTCTGTGTGATGTTTAAATCAGGGGTGTCAAACTGATCCACAGAGGGCCGCTGTGGCTGCAGGTTTTTGTTCCAACCAACCAAAGCTCACAGTTTGACCAATCAACTCTGTGAAGACTGAGATCAGCTGATTAAATGAGTCAGTCTGCTGTGCTGCTGCTTGGTTGGAAAGAAAACCTGCAGCCACACGGCCCTTTGAGGAACAGTTTGACTGATTTAAATGGATTTATGAAATATGACGTCTCACATGAGCAGTTTGTAGTTTGATGTCATTTATTAGACAGAACACGAAGACGTAAAAAAACAAATGCTGCGTTTGAATGTTGGATCATATTTGTGGTCGGCTGGACGTGGATCACTCGTTTGTGTTAATGTGTCTCGAGTTTGTGGTTGAGATTATTTAGCCGCCTTCATGACAAGCTAACGTGACAAGCTAACGTGACGAGCTAACGTGACGAGCTAACGTGACGAGCTAACGTGACGAGCTAACGTGACATGTTTTGGCGGCTGAAGTAGTAACGTCGGTTGCAGAGTGGAAGGGGTTAATCATGTATGTGAGTTTGTATTGGACGGAGTGAAACATGTGACAGGAGAATGTGGCCTAACCTGTCTGAGATCACCTGAAGTTTGACTGAAACATGACGGCTGATAATGAAGGTTTGAACACAGCAGGAGTGTGTGTGTGAGTGTGTGTGTGTGTGTGTGTGTGTGTGTGTGAGCGGTTGGACTGGTCTGGCAGACGAGTGTGAGCGTGTTCAGACCTGAGGCGCTCACACACTGAACAGGATTCAGTTTGTGTGGACTGCTTTCATCCACTTCCTGCTTCCTGTTTGTCTGAGTTCAAATATTAGCGTTCAGAGACGAACAATTTAAAGTCTGTAAGTCACGACAGGTTTAAATGGTGTTGATGCTACACTGACTCTGACAGACACACAGGGCAGTGAGACAGTCAGACAGACAGACAGTCGGGCTGTGAGTCAGCTGTCTGTCTGTTCAGGCCTCGAGGTGGACGGACCAGTTTCAGTGTGTTCAAACGTTTGTGGAGCAACCAAACGTTTGTGAAACGTCTGACCTGAATCATCTCTGAGTGGGAGGACGATGAGTCTACACCCGCACCACCTGCACCACCTGCACCACCCGCACCACCCGCACCACCTGCACCACCCGCACCACCTGCACCACCCGCACCACCCGCACCACCTGCACCACACGCATCGCTCTACATGTTCAATAAAAATATGAGCATGCACTGAAAGCCACTCAGGACATCCTGTGCTGTGTTCAGACCACAGCATGTTGGAGCTGCCGCGCTCTGACTGAACACTGGCTGCATCAGACACAGCAGCAGTTTGTCCTCAACGTGTCCAACACTCAGTCACACATTAACAAGGAAGCACTTTCATCTGTAACACCGGCTGACTTCAAGCGTCTCATCTGTTCCTGCTAACCAGCTAGCCCTCAGTCCAACAGCACCACAGAGGTTCTGGCCGGGCTCCTGCAGGATGCTGCTCCAGTTATGGTGCCGCTCCCACCACTGTTCCCTGCCCGGCCCACAAGGCACCATAAAAACCAGCTCACCTGGTCGACCTGTTACTTCAGCACGTCTGCAGCACAACAGAGACTGAGACTGAGTCTGAGTCTGAGTCTGAGACTGAGACTGAGTCTGAGTCTGAGTCTGAGACTGAGACTGAGACTTCAGGTGAATCAAAACAAGAAAAACTAATATGGGTCTCTCACTCACACACACACACACACACACACACACACACGCAGCTGGTTCTGGTTCTGGTGGGGTTCTTACCTGTTCAGGTGAGCGGAGCGTCGACCGTGTGCTGAGGCTCTCTGCAGGGTGGAGGCTCTTGCCTGCTGGTGTCACTTTAACACCTTCCTGGTTGTCAGGTTGGCCACACCCTCCAAGACTGATGCGTTCAGGGACTGTGGGACAGACAGGAAGTTTGTGTCTGGTAACAGAAGTCTCAGACGTTAGACTGCAGTTTCAGACTCTTCATCCACGTCGACACTTTTAGTGACTCCACAGATTCTACAAAGCAAACTCACCATGAGCAGATTTAACCTGCTGCTGTCGGGAACGTCAGTTATCTTCTGTACAGATGATGCTGATAGATCTGACGTCGCCTTCATGAATAATTTATAGACTGTCAGTCCAGCAGAGATCAAACAGTTTATGTAGTCTTTACCTGATGAGGTGGAGGAAGATCAGAGAGGTCATCATCAAATGTGATGTCATCACTCTGAGTGGCCAGGTACGTACACACACCTACAGACACACACCTACAGACACACACCTACAGACACACACCTACAGACACACACTTACAGACACACACCTACAGACACACACCTACAGACACACACTTACAGACACACACTTACAGACACACACCTACAGACACACACCTACAGACACACACCTACAGACACACACTTACAGACACACACTTACAGACACACACCTACAGACACACACCTACAGACACACACTTACAGACACACACCTACAGACACACACTTACAGACACACACCTACAGACACACACCTACAGACACACACTTACAGACACACACCTACAGACACACACTTACAGACACACACCTACAGACACACACCTACAGACACACACTTACAGACACACACTTACAGACACACACTTACAGACACACACCTACAGACACACACCTACAGACACACAATGCCTAAGAATGACGTCACATAAAAACAAGCATATAAATGTGATTAGAAAGAATCAGTTATTTGTAATTATAATTCTAACAGTACTCTAACCTCTGATACTCTGAGTACATGGATCTCATAATACTCATGTACTTTTACTGTTTGTGTCAGGTCCAGGTGAATGGTCACCTCAGCGCCCCCTGCTGGACGGAGCGGGCGGCTGCTTCTCCTTATATTGTGCCCGCTCCCCGGTCCCCGCCTGTCCCCGCCTCCCCCGCATGTCCCCGCCTCCCCCGCATGTCCCCGCCTCCCCCGCCTGTCCCCGCCTCCCCTGCCTGTCCCCGCCTCCCCCGCCTGTCCCCGCCTCCCCCGCATGTCCCCGCCTCCCCCGCCTGTCCCCGCCTCCCCCGCATGTCCCCGCCTGTCCCCGCCTCCCCCGCCTGTCCCCGCCTCCCCCGCAGGCTCCAGCGGGGAGCAGTCAGTTTCAGGACTCGGTCCGTCAGCTGTGTGAACCCCGCAAAGAGCCAACAGGACGGGTCCAGCCCGGAGCTTCCTGAGCGGAGGTCCGAACCAGCACCGGAGCTCCACACACACACAGGCGGTCACACGGTGACCTTCTCCCCGCTCATGGAGTGAGAGCTGCGGGCAGAGTCAGCGTCAGGCTCCCGGTGAGTGACTCGAAGCTCGGACAGGCTGTCAACAAACGTTAGCTCGTGTGCTAACGGAGAGCTAACGGAGAGCTAACGGAGAGCTAACGGAGAGCTAACAGAGAGCTAACGGAGAGCTAACGGAGAGCTAACGGAGAGCTAACTGAGAGCTAACGGAGAGCTAACGGAGAGCTAACGGAGAGCTAACGGTGTGAGCTGACACTGACGGGACTTTAACGGACAGACGGTACCGGACACCGGGACAGACGTTCAGACCCTGAGCCTCCATTAAACAAAGTTAAAGTAACTTTCTGCTGAGTAACGAGCTCACGATGTTAGCCTCACACACACACACACACACACACACACACACACACACACACACACAATAAAGTTAATTATTTAATAATTAATCAGCAGAAACAAACAAGAAGAAGTTTCTGAAGAAGAAAAAGATGAAACCTGACAGACAGGCAGAGAGACAGACAGGCAGAGAGAGAGAGACAGACAGGCAGAGAGAGAGACAGACAGGCAGAGAGAGAGACAGACAGGCAGAGAGAGAGAGACAGACAGGCAGAGAGAGACAGACAGACAGGCAGAGAGAGAGACAGGCAGGCAGAGAGAGAGAGACAGACAGGCAGAGAGAGAGACAGACAGGCAGAGAGACAGACAGGCAGAGAGAGAGACAGACAGACAGACAGACATGGCCAAGAGAAACTCCTGAACAGATCCAAACAGACAGTGGAGCTCTGCTGGACCTGGTGGAGCTCTGCTGGACCCGGCGGAGCTCTGCAGGACCTGGTGGAGCTCTGCAGGGCCCGGCGGAGCTCTGCTGGACCTGGTGGAGCTCTGCTGGACCCGGCGGAGCTCTGCTGGACCTGGTGGAGCTCTGCAGGGCCCGGCGGAGCTCTGCTGGACCCGGTGGAGCTCTGCTGGACCCGGTGGAGCTCTGCTGGACCTGGTGGAGCTCTGCAGGGCCCGGTGGAGCTCTGCTAGACCCGGCGGAGCTCAGCTGGACCCGGACTGGGCTGTGCAGGCCTCGCTGTGTGTTTGGGTTTCTGGCTCCGGCCGGCTGACGAGCTGCTGCATTATTGATGTGACATGTTTCCATTCAGGGAGGCCTCCGGCTCTGAAACCGGAGCCGGCTCGGCCCGCTGCCGTGGATCAGAGATCAGAGTCTGCGAGCTGAACCGTGACCGTCATTGATTCAGACGAGGAGGCCTCGTGTTTTACTGTCTGCTTCCTGTTTCCTGTCTTTAGCCCCTCCCCCCGGCGGCGTCATGGCGTCCCGGCTGCTCGACCGTCTGAAGCGCTCGCTGTTTAAAGACGGTCAGGGGGCGGGACCCGAGCAGGAAGCCGGAGGCCGACAGGAAGAGGAGGAGTTTAAAGAGGACGACTGGGAGGCGGAGCTGGAGGAGGAGGAGGAGTGTGTGACCGATCGACTCGGGGGGACGCTGTGCTTCGATGGAGGAGGAGGAGGAGGAGGAGGAGGAGGAGGAGGAGGAGAGGACGGAGCCGAGGGGGAGGAGTCGGGGATGGACAGCGACTCCGACTTCCTGGGAGAGTCAATGGAGGAGGGGCTTAGCAGCACAGGTGAGGCGTGTTCATTCACACACAGAGCAGCTGACCTGCTTACAGACACGTCACGCAACGTGGTTTTAGTTTCAGGGGTGTTGTCTCCATTAGCTCCTAAGTCCTTTCCTAACCACCTTTCCTAACCACCTTTCCTAATGACCTCGATAGAAAATGTCACAAGGTCATAAGGAAAGATGTGAAGGAGAGGTGATAAGGAGTTAGGAGAAGTGGACTGCTCTCACACTTAGACTCGTCATGAAGCGACGGTGAATGTTATTGACGTGATCTGTGGTAAAACTACAAAGTCCAGAAGATGGACTACAAACGCTCACCTGAGATACTTCCTGGATCCTCCCCGCGCTCTGACCGTGTTGTTTCATGAAATATAAAAATGTGACGTAATCACCAACGTCAGAGTTAAATAATAAATGAATATTGTCCACCTGAAGTCAGGTGAAGTGTTTGTTACCTGGTCTGGTCGCTCACCCTCCTGTCCACTCACATACAAACATGTTAGCAAGTTATGGCAAAGATATATGATTAATCAGCAACGGGAACTTCATGATGATCTGCAGGACGCTGGATGGCACAGTTCCAAACAGTTTGTACTCTGTGTGAACGCTGCTCCACAGCCACACATCACCTCCTTTCCTTTCCTAAAGGAGGCTCCATGTATCCTATGCTAAAGGAGATAACAAAGGAAGCACTGAAGCTCCTTTCCTAAAGGATAAAGGAGATAACAAAGGAAGCACTGAAGCTCCTTTCCTAAAGGATAAAGGAGATAACAAAGGAAGCACTGAAGCTCCTTTCCTAAAGGATAAAGGAGATAACAAAGGAAGCACTGAAGCTCCTTTCCTAAAGGATAAAGGAGATAACAAAGGAAGCATTGAAGCTCCTTTCCTAAAGGATAAAGGAGATAACAAAGGAAGCACTGAAGCTCCTTTCCTAAAGGATAAAGGAGATAACAAAGGAAGCACTGAAGCTCCTTTCCTAAAGGATAAAGGAGATAACAAAGGAAGCACTGAAGCTCCTTTCCTAAAGGATAAAGGAGATAACAAAGGAAGCACTGAAGCTCCTTTCCTAAAGGATAAAGGAGATAACAAAGGAAGCATTGAAGCTCCTTTCCTAAAGGATAAAGGAGATAACAAAGGAAGCACTGAAGCTCCTTTCCTAAAGGATAAAGGAGATAACAAAGGAAGCATTGAAGCTCCTTTCCTAAAGGATAAAGGAGATAACAAAGGAAGCACTGAAGCTCCTTTCCTAAAGGATAAAGGAGATAACAAAGGAAGCATTGAAGCTCCTTTCCTAAAGGATAAAGGAGATAACAAAGGAAGCACTAAAGCTCCTTTCCTTCACAGAGGATTCAGCTGTCATCATGGCGGACACGTTACCTGTGACTAGAACAGGCAGGGTTCGCTGTGGTGAGGCGGTTTAGCACCACGTCGTACTGTACTAACAACAGGAAGTGGTACCAACAACAGGAAGTGGCGCTGA
This sequence comes from Nibea albiflora, assembly GCA_014281875.1. Lineage (NCBI taxonomy): Eukaryota > Metazoa > Chordata > Actinopteri > Sciaenidae > Nibea > Nibea albiflora. Next base: position 82,099 of record JABGLX010000167.1, read on the forward strand.
ACTTTCTGTCACACTTCGTGTTTTTATTTGTTCGGCTGATTCATCGTTGAAACTCTGAAGTGAGTCGTGCTGCTTTCACTTCTTCTTCTTCTTCTTCTTCTTCTTCTTGATTTTCTGTAACAGTGTGACCTTCAGGAAACGTGTCATAGCTCACACCTGGTCACATGACCTCGTCCTCTCTCTGCAGACGTCAGTCCCGTGGGCGTGTCCCCGGTAGCCGCCTCCCCGTCCTCGCTGCTGACTCGGCAGCTTCAGGAGAGCTGGAGGAACCTGCGAGGACTCGGAGGAGGAAGTCCCTCCCCCACCGGGAGGCGCCTGACAGACAGCTTGTTGTTCGAGGTGACGGACGCCAGCGTGGTGCAAGACAGCTCCTCCAAATACGTGGTGAGTCCTGAGAGCCGGGGGTGAGACAGGTGAGCTGGAGGAGTGAGACAGGTGAGCTAGAGGGGTGAGACGGGTGAGCTGGAGGTGTGAGACAGGTGAGCTGGAGATGTGAGACAGGTGAGCTAGAGGGGTGAGACGGGTGAGCTGGAGGTGTGAGACAGGTGAGCTGGAGATGTGAGACAGGTGAGCTAGAGGTGTGAGACAGGTGAGCTGAAGGAGTGAGACAGGTGAGCTGAAGGAGTGAGACAGGTGAGCTGGAGGGGTGAGACAGGTGAGCTGGAGGGGTGAGACAAGTGACCTGGAGGTGTGAGACAGCTGAAGGGGTAAGACAGGTGAGCTGAAGGGGTGAGACAGGTGAGCTGGAGGGGTGAGACAGGTGAGCTGTAGGTGAGACAGGTGAGCTGGAGGGGTGAGACAGGTGAGCTGGAGGGGTGAGACAGGTGAGCTGAAGGGGTGAGACAGGTGAGCTGGAGGTGTGAGACAGGTGAGCTGAAGGGGTGAGACAGGTGAGCTGGAGCTGAGATGGGTCAGCTGACCTCACCTGTCTCACCTGTCGTGGCTGTCTGTCTCCAGCTCTACACCATCCACGTCATCCAGTCTGGCGGCAGCGACAAGACTCCGGCCATCATCACCCGCCGATACTCCGACTTCCAGCGGCTCCACGCCACGCTGCGCCGTAACCACGGAGACCAGATGGAGCGCGTCTGTTTCCCCCGTGAGTACGAGTGACGTCATCAGTCTGAACGCCGGTCGAGCTCTGACACGTGACCACTTCCTGTTCCTGTAGGAAAGAAGCTGCGCAGGAACTTCACGGCGGAGACGATCGCCAAGCGGAGCCGAGCATTCGAGCAGTACCTGTCTCACCTGTGCTCGCTGTCCGCCCTGAGGGGGGCGCTGTGCGTCCGACAGTTCTTCTACCTGAGCGACCTGCAGGCCGGACAGCTGCTCATCAGGTAAATGACATCATCGTGACATCATCATGAGTGATGCTTCAGGTCGACACCGTACCAGGCTGCTCATGCGTCATTGAAAACCTGGAAAACCTGGAGCAGGTTTCCAAATGATCATAAAATATATGTTTGAGTGTTTCGGTCTCTCAGATCGCCGACGTAAACTGACTCCCACGAGTCCTTGAAAACCTTGAAAGTTCAAAACCTTTGAAAGTTTTTGAAAGTCTTTGAAAGTTTTGTTCAAGAAGAAAAGTTCAAGACCTTTTTATATTTTTTACTGTGTCTCAAACTACGATGTGTAGGGGCCTTGAATTTAAGGGAACTGTCCTTGAAAAATCCTTGAATTTGATGTTTAAGACGGTGGAAACAGTTTGTGTGTCAATCAGCGAGTTTTAATCACCGACAGATAAAATCTCATAATAATTAACTGATAATCGACTTTTAAGTTTTTCTGACGATCAGAACTCAAAATGAAAAATAAAGTTTGAATGTTGCTCGTTAGGTTTGTTTTTCCTGTGATGGCCTAACGAGCCTAACGAGCCTAACGAGCTTCCTCCGTGGCGCCTCAGTGTGTTCTGCGTTTGTGTTGTCTCGTTGAGGGTGGGCCGGTACCAGGAGGCTCTGGGTCCGCTGCTCAACGCCAAGAGACTGCAGCACAAGCTGGGCTGGGCCAGTTACTATGACAACCAGGCCCCGCCCCCGGCCTCCTCCCATTGGTTCTTCACCCTGGTGGGGCTGTCGAGCTGCTTCCAGGAAGTGGACCAGCTGGAGGAGGCGCGGGATCACTGCGACCACGCCCTCCGCGTTCTGACGCCGCCTGAGACTGACACGGAGGACAAGCCCCGCCCCCCCACCGACGCCTCGCCACAGCGGCGCTCGGACAGGCCACACCCCCTCCTGCTGCCGCTGCTACAGGCCGTGGTTCGGCTGTCGTGGCAGACGGGAAAGGACAAACGGCGGTGGGAGGAGCTACTGCGTCAGGTGGAGGAGCAGTGGGCGGGGCTAGACAATCAGCCAACCATCAAAGAGTTTCTGGTCAAACACAACCTGGAGGAGAGCGAGGGGGCGGGGTGAACACACACACACACACACACACACACACACACACACACAGTGCAGAGTACAATCACTACGACCACAGAGAACCTTTAAACAACGCTAAGACAACCTCTCAGTAACAATCAATGCAGAGGCGATCGACGCTCTGCAGCACTTTGTACCGACACGTCATTATTATTATTATTATTATCATCATTAATGCACCTTTTCAATCATAAATATCATGAATTATTCAAAGTTAAAGACATTAAATCATGGTCAGGCTCGTTTCCATGGAGACGTTTCAGAGGTCAGCTGACCTGGACGATAAAGGGATGAAAGATTAATGAGGGACAGGAAGTTGTTAACGTCGCCGCACATGCTCAGTTTGATGCACTTCACGCTGCTGACGTCACCTCAGTGACACAGTTACAGTAAAAGTACTCAGATTACAGTTCCTCCTCCTGCTGCTTCCTGATGAGCTCCGCACACCGCCGACACACGTTTATGTTTTCTAAACGTTATTCTGACGTTTGATGTCTGAGCACTTTAAAGAGCTCCGAACAGGAAACACTCCACGTTTCCACTTCCTCCACTGCAGGAAACAGGAAACTCAGTTTCATCATCGTTGAAAGATTCAGGTTCGACTCCAAGAAGAATAAAAAAATTTATTTTAGTTGACAAATTTTTATTCACGAGCTGATTTTAATTTAGTTTCCCAGACCAAAGTTAAACTGTGACTGTACTAATTTAACTGTAATCTGATTACTGAAGTACTAACTGCTCCTATCAGTGATGTCAGAGATTTTCCTGTTAGTTTGGAACATGTTTGCAAAGCTGTTGGAAAGTTTCTGGAAACATTCCATGGGAAGTTTCACTGGGGAATTTTGGAAATATTCCAAGTCAGAAACTGAACGGGAATTAATGTGGACTGAAACAAAGTGTGTCGTATCTGAACAGAGCGACCATGTCGTCAATTATGATAAAATATTTTTCACCAACTGAATTTAAGTTTCCTGATTTGGTAAATTTCCGTTAATTCTCACGGAAAGTTTCCAACTTGGAAAATTCCCGGAATTTTGCAACCCTTGTTTGGAAACAAGAAAATTGGAGTCGTTCAGAGAATCTGAAATGTTTTTTTATGCTGCATGTTTGTGTGAGTTTGTGTTTCTGTTCACACACTCGCAGCCTCTGAATCTTTAAACGTGTCGGCTGGACTCGCCTGTCGGTGTGTGTGTTTTCAGACCGAGCTGCAGCTTCATGGAGCGACACACAAGTTTATTTTCAAGAATATTTTCTGCAATAAATTTGTTACAAAATTCTGATTTCTGTCTTTATTTCTGACGCTCGCTGACTGCTCCAGATTTGGAGCGAGGCTAGCAGTTTCCCCCTGTTTTCAGTCTTTATGCTAAGCTAGGCTAATGACTTGAGGTGATCTTACATGTCTGAATATTCCCACAGCAGCCAATCAAACTGCTCCACAGTGAAATGTGACAAACTGAGCGCGCTCCAGGTGGATTCATGGACTCTGACACCTGTTGTGTTCTGGCTGCGAGGTGAAATGACGTGACCTGGTTACACGCTGACCCTGACAGTCACCTGCAGACCGTCACAGACGTGACATGATTCAGCCTGTGAGCAGAGTAACTTCTCTACGTCCCTTCAGGACTGTGACGTGACGTCCTTCCTGTGGAGATCTCTGCTGCTTCTTTTTGCAGACGTTGTAATTCCACCTGTCGGCCAGCAGAGGTCAGTTCAGCCCGTGTCGATGACGCAGTTTGCTGTCAGATTATCAGGTCAGACGTAGAAGAAGAAGAGCAGCGCTTAGCGTTTAGCTAAAATACACGCGACCTGTTCGATTCATGACGCGGCTCTTTGCTGCTGAGATCAGACCTGCAGCTGATTTCACTGCTGCTGTCCCATCAGCCTCCACAACACATCGCCATGGTGACAAGGCCAAGAGCTGAGAGATCAGCTGCCGTAGAAACACCAGTTGCTATAGAAACGGTCATGGAGCAGGACTGAAGAGCCAACGTGGCTCAGCGGAGACCGCCGGTGCTGACGACGAAAGAACCAGAACAGGAAACAGTTAGTCTGAACAAATCCTGTTTTTATTCTCATCACCTGCAGCTCTCTGCTGTACGGAAGCCCTGAAGGCCAAACCAGTGATGTGTGACTTTGTGGACCTCTCGTCTCCACAAACTGTGGCTTCATTTCAGGGCCGGATGAATTCTGATCTTGTTCGTCATGAAGCAGTGTCAGTATTTAAATGTTTGTTTGTTCAGATGGAGAATTAAAAATCAACACGCATATTTAAATGTTCACAGTTTACTGACATTGTTCGACAGGAGTTCAGGCTGATGAAGTTTCAGCCTGTCATGATTTCACTTGTGAGGTCACAGGATGCAGCAAGCAAACAGGAAATAAAAGTCCAGTTTTGTCACATGACCCTTCATCAGTCATCGTCACACACACAAACCTGAGCACAACACGTTACGGGGACCCAGTGTGTACATGTTTGATGGACAGAGGACCGCCCACCATGCGGGGACCGGACCGCTGATTATTGCACACGGCAGATTCACCAAACCTGAACAACATCTCGACTTCTTCAGAACATTTAAAGAGGAAAGAAAGACTTTTTATTTTCTAACGTATAAATTTGAAATCTTGAAAATCTTGAAAGGAAAGTTCGCTTTAAAAAACTCAAACGATCTCACACAGTCTCAGATCATTCAACATTTGGAGTGTGACAAAGATGGACGTTGATCTCATGCTCGCGTGTCAGCGTTCTTTAGTCGTCTTTCTCCTCACGTGACCACAGACGTGCTTCAAATGTGGCGTGACAGTATTTTCTGCAGACTCACACACGTTTGAGCTGTTGGTAGGTGTTTTTCTAGCTGTTACCCTCAGTTTGCAGTCTTTATGCTAAGCTAGGCTAATCACACCCTGACTCAAGCTTCCTACACGGACCACGTTTCTGTCAATATTGAAGTAAAAAACAAACAAAAACATAATTTCAACATCTGAAGAACGTTTTGATGAATCACAGTTTGAGCCAAAGTTTAAAGGTCCGGTGTATAACTAAAAACCGTTACCATAGTTTGTCTTTCATGCTCAGTCAACACTTCATCCGTCGCGCCGCTCCTTTAAAAAAACTAATTATTATTTGTGTTTTAGTGCATCGCTTCCTCTGGCTGTCAAAATAAAAGCCCAATAAAAACTCTTTTTCTGTGCTATTCAGGAGTTAGCATGCTCGGTTCAGGCTGTATAATAAACATCTATGTGCACACACCAGCGTAGCAGGATGTCGGTGACTCAGCAAAATAAAGTCTAAAAATATAAAACTGAAGTGGTTATAAAATATACTTTTACATCATACAGTGATGTTTAGTTGTCCCAAACCAAAGTCGCACATTATCTTTGGCTAAACACTACGAACAAGTTAGTATCAACTTTATATCTCACACACACACACACACCACCACACACACACACAGAGTTTAGAAAGAAATAAATCATTTCACGAGTCAAATTTGTGACCTGAAACTCTCAGGTCTTCGTTCTCTTCCAAACCTCAATATGAAAATAAACTGACATTTTCTTTTAACAAAATTGCATTGAACAGTTCATCATGTGACACGTTATTACATCGTAACATTTAACCCTGATGAACATTTCCAAAAGCTGAAATCATATCGGCTCGTAGCAGCCCTTCGACAGACATCGATGTTTGTGTGAGCTGATCTGGATCTTTGAAAAACTTCCATCGTTTGGTTGAATTTGTTGCTGATATGTAGCGAGTGTCTCGACACCCTCTTCAGGTGTCACCAACAGTTCGACGTGTTACTGCGAGGTCACATGAGAAGATCGACGCCACATCGCGTTAGCTTAGCACAAAGACTGGACACATGTGGCCTGGCTGAGGTGAATAAAATCTGTCCATCAGCAGGCTTGATGAATAACTGGAGCCCGGCTGATATCAGTTTGTGTTTCAGTCAGTCGGCTCGTCGATTAACGTATCGAATCTTTAATCGAACAGTAAAGACGATGTTCCGAGTTTTTCAAGGACTTTCCACTAAAACAGTTTCTCCGTCGGGCTCGCTGTGTCCAGTCTTTATGCTAAGTAGCCGTCTTTTGGTTGTAGCTTCGTCTTTAACCTGCTGACATGATCTGTCTCTTCTCATGTAAACTCAGCACAAAGTGAAATGAACAGTGATTTCTGATTCATGACGTGGAGCCACAGACCAACCGTCAGCCTCTAGCAGATCTTTAAATCCACTAACGCAGCAGAAGTCTTCAGAGAATCAAACCCAGCTGCAGACAGCGACTCTCTCGTGTCTCATTTATTTACACTCAGTCTGTGTGAGGAGATTTAAAAACCGGTAAACCATCAGGAGGAACCGCCGACTTCAAGCAGCAGCAGCGTGTTCGAGGCTGTTTGATCCTTCAGAGCGTCTCCACCTCGACGTTTTATGGCACAGAGACGGAAACAAGGCAGAGAAACCAGAAAGACGAGGCGGAGACAGTTTTTCACGAGGCGACACCATCGTGTGATATTTCAGTCCCAGGCGGTCTGTTGTGTGAAGAAACCGTCCGGCCCGCCCGGCGAGTCTGTGAACGCTGCACAGTCTGAAGCTCGCCCAGCTCCTGCGTTACAAACCTCAACAGTCGCCGGCTCAGAGGTCAGACGACGTGTCGGCTCTGAACTCTCTGAGGTTGGTTAGATTGTCATACGTAGGATTTGTGTTCATTTCTTCTCTGCAGAAAACTTTGTTGGTAATTTTCCTTCGTAGCAGCTTCGATGACGTCGTTCTCATGAGACGCTAAACAACATGAGCGAGATCCAGATTCACTGATTTCTCTGCATTGTAGAGCGTGTGAGGGCGTCACAGTGTAAGTCCAGCAGCTCCTTCCTGTTTGCTTCTCCAGCTTCAGTCATTTCTAACAAACTTTATTGTTGCTTGAAGTTTTGATTGTCGCACTTTTGCTGTGTGTGTTGAGGATTCTGCTGGATTTATGGAAGGGACACCAGGAACTACCCGGTGGTGTATAACAGATGTTAGCTGTATCATTTGAATCATTGGGTCAGACTGCTCCACAGTCAGTGGCTGAAACTGAGCGCGCTCCAGGTGGACAGGTGGACCTGCAGAGATTGGCCTCGGCACCTGAATTTGGTCTGGTTTCGTTTCTGGTGCAGACCAGGCAGTTTTCTTTTGCCCTGAGAGGCTCAGCAACATTTCAGGAGAGATTAAATGAAGTAATTACAGCTAATGAGCTACCTGGCTTGCAGGTTTGCAGGGACCACCGACGACTGACTGGAATTGTTGGACAGACTCGGAGGACTCGTGGTACACATGACCTCCAAACAGAGACCGCGCTCTGCAGATTCTCTCTCTCTGATTTGGTCGTTTTATTGCTCACGTCGACACTTTCACTGGACCGGAGTGTGTGTGTCCATCAGACAGTAGTAACCGATAACAGAGGGCTGGGACAGAGCTGACCGTCCGACTCTCCACACCGTGTCCCGTGAGTCAGCAGCTCCTCCACAAGTTGTCCAATCATCGAGCAGCTTGCTGTTCCTCAGTCGGTTCTGCTTCATGTGACTCAGCTCCAGCACCGTCTGAGACGACAGCGCCCCCTGAAGTTCCACCGGCCTGCTCCTCCCCTCCGACTCTCCTCTCTCTGTGTTGTCGCGACAACGCCAGGTGGCGTCTCCTTTCAGTGCGGCTCCAGTATCGCCCCCGCCCACCGTCCGTCCTCTCCGTCCTCATCGCCTTCTCGCTCTCCGTCTCCTCGCGCCTCCTCGTCCGTTGTGACCTCGCTGCGTTCCCTGGCCAGTCTGTAGGCTCGTGCTCGGAGCAGCTGGTTCCTCACTGACTTCTGATTGGACAGTCCTGGAGCGGGGGGAGGGTGGCGAGTGAGGGCTACGTTGCGGTGCTCCCAGTGTGCTGTAGAAAGGAGCAGAGGAACCTTTAGAGTTGCCGGTACGATTCCCGAGCGTCTGAAAGCCGCGCCCAGTCAGACGCTCCGCTGGAGCCGGATCCAGGACTCTAGAGAGGGACTCGTCCTCTCTGCTGCGGTGGGCTGCCTGGCTGTTTCTCTGTGCATTCTGATGGTTGGTCAGACCGGTTCTGTCTATGCTGAGCTGACTGCTGGGGCGGCAGTTGCTGGGATAACTGGCCCTGCTCCTCGGCCCCAGCGGGTTGCTGCTTGCATCCGGTTGGCTGTTCTGTCGGTTTGGATTCGTCACGGCGGGGTGACTCGCCCTGCGGCGGCGCTGTCCTTCGGTCAGATCTGTTACTGTTCGACTCCTCCCTGGAGCCTCCGTTAACCTGCCTCCTCCCTGCTGCTGCTCCAACCACAGCGCCCTCCGCTGGCAGGGCTCAGTACGGCAACCTGCAGACAGAAGTGAGTAATCAGGTCCCGAACGTTCATCACATGAAAACACGTTAAACACACGGACACAACCTGAATGCACTGTAGCTGCTGTTAGCTCATCACGTGATCCTAGTAACAGGAAGACGTGGTGAGTATCAAACATCATTCAGAATAATCAGTGTACCGTTACATCAGCTGGATGGTTTAATGATCAGAGCTTCACTGACCAGCAGAAGGAGACGGTGGCGAGCGGTGGCGAGGTAAGGTGGGACTCCTCTCAGCTCTGTGGAAGTGAACTGTTGTGGTCGTGCTGTTACCCACAGTGCAGCGGGATGCCTGTGGCGCTCCGGAGTGAGTCACTGGGGTTGTCTCCGGGATGGACTCCAAATCCCAGCGTCCTCTCTGCTCTCGAGGGGAGTGGCCTGAACGCAGGTGGTGGGGCTGCCGGTGGGCGTGGGCTTCCGTGAATCTTATGCAGTCGTCTGTGCTCCCGGTGCTGACGCTGTGGAAGCCCGAGTCGCTCGGATTCGGAGGAGATCAGGGACTCGGAGGAAGAGGAGGAGCCCTTGGGAGGAAGGGGTGTGTCCTGGCAGCGATGACATGGCGTCTGTCTCGGCCTCAGAGAACGCCACGCGGTGGTGTGGGCTGTCAGGGCCACATCCCAGCCCGCTGTCGAGCTCACTCAGGGGAAGGTACCCAAGAAAACGATCAGACCTCCAAGGAGGACGGTAGTCGGACTAAAGAGAAGGTGTTTTAGGTATCAGGTCCATCATTAGAAATCAAACAGTTGCTGCTAATCGATTAAACTAGCTTGTGTACCTGTCTGCTGAAGTCCTTTGGCTCCATCTCGTCTGTGTTGTAGCAGCCAATCAGACAGCTCTCAGAGTTTGGCTGGTAGGGCAGCATTTCTGGAACCTGGAGTAGAAACAGAAGGTCCGAATGGATTTTAGTGTTTCTCCATTGTTTTGTAGAAATAATCCACACAATGATTAGAATACAGTAAAACACAATAAGTCACCTGGTAGTCCAGTCTGTCCAGGTGATCCAAACTGTAGGAGACACTGGGCAGGTAGGAATTACCTGGGTGCTGGTCATTGGACAGTCTTGGCAGGTAGCCATTGGGTGGATAGATATCAGGCGACATCATCATGCGACTACTGGTGGAGTATAGGTCAGGTGACACTGTCATGTGACCATAGTAAGGCCTGTGTGGAGGAAGAGGAATCAGGTCACGTCGTGTTTAATGAGGTGTCAGCGTTCAGTGCAGTGGCTCCGGTTCAGATGGTCCGATCCCTGACATGCAAATCCCTCTATGAATATTTACAGTGTCGGTCCACGTGATGCACTGACCGCTGTCTCAGCAGAGTGCCGTCACAGCATCATGCTGACCGTGCAAACCAAACACGACGCCAGAAGATTGTCGCTGGATTTGAAGCTCCAAGAATCAGAATTTTTTTACTCATTCCAAAATTGGTACCGATATTTTGCACCTTGTTTTTACACTTTTACCTCGATCTAATATTGTTTAGATCCCAGGATTTCATCCCATGACTCAAATTATACCCAGATCTTTACTCCACACCCAAACACTTTCCCTCCTTTACAATCCTTTACCTTATTCCCAAACTTTGATTTTGGGGTATTTACCCAGGGTTGAATTATTTCTCCAGTAACCTGGATCATTTTGCTCTTTCACCAAACCTTTACTGGTTTGAATCTACCCAGGTAACCTATTATCCAATCTCAAGTTTCCAAAACTTCAAAACCCTTGAATGAGTTCATGATTTGTTCCAGTCCGTGGATTTCCTAACGTTTATTTGGATCTGTACCTCAGTGCATCCTTCCTGCATTTACCCGAGTTGCATCATTGTGTCCTCGTACCAAACTAATCCGAATCTCCTCGCCCCCGACCTGCCTTCATCGGCAGTCTTTAGATCTGTACCTCACTACGTCCACACTGCCATCGCTCACATGTCTCTGTCTCATTGCTACCACCGGCCTTGCCATGGCGTACCCACCCTGCACTGTAGCTGTCTCCCTGCCGTTCGTCTCCCTCCATCAGTCCCATGACTCTCAGGGCCTCCCAGTGTCTCTCTGTTGGAGCGCTGCACTCCATCGCACAACGAGACTGCCGCCTCCTGTGACCACGCCCCCTTCTCCCCTCCACCTGCATGGTGATTGGCTGGCCATACTCGTCCACGAAGTGCAGCTCCTCTCGGTGTCGGTGATGAGAAGGTTCATGAGTCTTGGCCTGACGAGAAGGAACATGACCAAGAAAGTCAGAGGAAGGATTCAGCTGTAGGAAGCGTAGCCCGACTTCCCCGCTTCAACACGTACACGGACAGAGGCAGCACGGCTTCAGCACAAGGTCAGCCGGTTCTTTAGTTCCAAACTTTTTGGCACGTTGACTACAATCGTGTTACATAACACGGCATATGATTCACATATAAAAGATGGAGCCAGCATGTAAAAGTTAGAGATGATCAGTGATCTGAAGTACGGCGACACAGAGAACACAGGACTGTTGAGATACCTGGAGAAAAGTCATGATCTCACTCTATGAATAAAAAACGAATAAAATATATAATAAATAAAATGACTTGAACATGGAAATAACATTAACGGCTACGTTAGATCTAAATTGTGACGGCAAGTAAACTAAAACGAAACAACTCGACCTCATTGGATAATTAACGGTCTCTGAAGACGTTTCTCATTCCTACAACTGACAAACCCATGCTGTCATTATTTCATCAACCTGTAAAATTAGTATGACGATGAAAACATAAACAGACTGTGGCGGTCTCAGGAAGGACGCGCTGTCGTCACGTCTGCACAGTTAAAGAGACGACAAACTTTGGTCGCTTTGTGCTGCAGCATCACGTGTGACGATGCAGCGAAGCTAAAGAGACTGTCTACAGCGGCAGCACGATGTAGGTCAGCATGCAGCAGCAGCGGCCTGACGAACCCTGAACCAGGACTGGAGTCTTTCTCAGTTCACTGCCTGAGGCCACACACACACACACACACACACACACACACACTGGTCCATACATGCAGAAACATGCACACAGTGAGAGTGATGCTGTACCCTGCAGAGGAGTGAGCGCTTCACTGCACTCTGACAGTAACACACACTGATCTCTCTGTTTTTATGAAGCTTTGACTCAGTTTTCAGTCTCAAAGTGCAAATCTCTGCAAAATGTGACACTCTGTGTTCTCAGCACAAAATCACAGCGAGCATGCAAAGTGTCAAATGCAGCAACTGTCAGATTATTTCATTTGATCCTGTGAAGTTAAAAAGAACCGAGCAGAGCTCCTGTTGATCCACACTGACCTGGGATCAGGTGAATGTCTGTTCTCACACTATGTAACTTTGGTCAGTACAAACAGCAGGAAGGAGAAGAAGGAGAAGAAAACCTTCTTCTTCTTCTTCTTCTTCTTCAGTAATGGCAGAGGAGCAGAGAGTGACGCTGACGGAGGAAGCTAAGAAGAGAAAAGGTTGTTGACTCGCTTGTTTTGGATCATAAGTAATGTAATCAGAGGAAATACTCGAGTACAGCTGGACATAGTTACACAGCTTGGTGACAGCTGAGGTTTGTCTCAGCGCTGATCTTCCATCATGGCTGCTGAAGCTGACTGTAAACACGACCTTGACGTCTCACGTCTTTAAGTTGAGCTCGTGTTCTTCCTCCGGCACATTGAGGAGGAAAATAGAGCCACTGAGTCACTTTTTCTTTTGTGCATGCTGAGAGTGGCAGTGAAACATTCTGCTGCTCAGGCGATCATTGTCTCAGAAGCCAGTTATTCTGATTTCTCTCGGTTGTTATCAGGTTTGTTCATGATGTTGAAGATAATTTCATGAATGTGTGTCAGTGTAGTGTGCATCCATAGGCAGAGCCTTTAATGTCTTTACAGTCAGAGCCGCGCTGCCTCGCTCACACACAAACAAACCAGTGTGACGCTCCAGCAAACATTTACAGTCAGCTTCAGCAGCCATGATGGAAGATCAGCGCTGAGACAAACCTCAGCTGTCACCTACAGTAACTATGTCCAGCTGTACTCGAGTATTTACTCTGATTACATTACTTAGGATCAAAAACAAGCTGACAACCTTTTCTCTTCTTAGCTTCCTCCGTCAGCGTCCTCTTCACTCTCTGCTCCTCTGCCATCATGTCCATAGAAGCTGCTGACTGCTGGACCTGAACACCTCTTCTTCTTCTTCTTCTTCTTCTTCTTCTTCTTCTTCTTTTCTTCTTCTTCTTCTTCTTCTTCTTCTGTGGTACAAACAGTAACACTCCCCCGGTGCTCTGAGCTCACAGTCCAGGCAGCACAGCTAACAAACTGAGCTAACAGCAGCTACAGTTGGTTTACTAGTGCCGGCACGTCTGGTCACTGTAGTTTTGGTCTGCAGATTAAATATAGAATAAGAAGAGTCTGCGCTCAGTCTGCGCTCAGTCTCTGCTCAGTCTGTGCTCAGTCTCTGCTCAGTCTCTGCTCAGTCTGCGCTCAGTCTGCGCTCAGTCTCTGCTCAGTCTGTGCTCAGTCTCTGCTCAGTCTCTGCTCAGTCTCTGCTCAGTCTGCGCTCAGTCTGCGCTCAGTCTCTGCTCAGTCTCTGCTCAGTCTCTGCTCAGTCTGCGCTCAGTCTGCGCTCAGTCTGCGCTCAGTCTCTGCTCAGTCTCTGCTCAGTCTCTGCTCAGTCTGCGCTCAGTCTGCGCTCAGTCTGCGCTCAGTCTGCGCTCAGTCTCTGCTCAGTCTCTGCTCAGTCTCTGCTCAGTCTCTGCTCAGTCTGTGCTGTCTTTGTATCGTGATTGTGCTTCATGTCTCCTGTTGTATATTTATGTGACACTTGTCACCTCAGCGTCAGATGGAGTTCTGATCAGATCCCTCCTCTCTACAGGAAGTCACCTGATGAGCTCGCTGCATCGAGGATCAAACCTCCTCCGACGTGCTCGATGATCGCGTTGTTACGGATCAGCTCTGCTGAATGCGTTGAACCTGCGGCCGGTCGACCAGGAGACGTGACGTGAAGTGAAAACATGGCTGAGCTGAAAGTGGCACTGATCATCACTGAGACGCGTCTCAGCGTTCTAACGAGCAGAGAGAGACGAGCAGAGCTCAGTAACCCGACAAACCTTAATCTGTGCATCGGAGCCGCAGCACCGTTTCCTGAGCTGCTCAGAAGAACTGAGCACAAACCAAGTTTGTTCTCTGCCTCTGCTGTTAAGACCGGCCTGTTTGCTCTGCTGCCGCTGGAAGTCATGCTCGGCGGGTCGGTGCTTCAGATGCACTGAAGGTCCGGTGCACATCAGCCCATCAGTTCCCTGTCAGGTGCATCCAGCACCTATCAGGACATCTTCATCCAGCTCGTGTCCTCGACACTGTGGCTGCAGCTCTGATTCACACCTCCGACTGGCTTCTTCTCCAGAGAGGAGCAGCTCAGCCTCGTGGATGCTGCAGTAGTAACAGATCTACACTTAGGCTCAGCGGCTAAACGCTAATATACTGATGTTCAGCAGGTACAACACCTTAGCTTATTGTGTTAGCCTGCTAACATTTGCTAATTAGCAGTGAAGACAAGCCGAGGCTGATGGGAACGTTTGGTCCTCAAACAGATTCACGTCCAGCATGGAGAGGAAGGTACCGAGCCCCTTCCTGCAGATCAGCACTGTGTGGCATCGCTCTACATCTATCTGTCTATGAGCCCTTTGTAACGTGCTGAAGAAGAAGGAGAAGAAGAAGAAGAAGAAGAAGAAGAAGGAGAAGAAGAAGAAGAAGAAGAGGTGTTCAGGTCCAGCAGTCAGCAGCTTCTATGGACATGATGGCAGAGGAGCAGAGAGTGAAGAGGACGCTGACGGAGGAAGCTAAGAAGAGAAAAGGAGAGAGTGAGCGAGCAAGAAGCCGCCGGACAAGAGTAAATCTGGGACTGACTTTTAGTGGTTGGTGAGAGCTTGGTGAAATAAAAGGCTGAAAGACAGACGCCGAGCTGGCTGACTGCTGCTGGACTAGTCAGTAAGATTAGCTGCTGCTGCTGAGAACGTTCATGCTGAGTCAAACTATAAATCAACACACACCAACACACACAC
>JABGLX010000090.1:0-25000 GCA_014281875.1 Nibea albiflora
CTCCTCCTCCTCCTCCTCCTCCTCCTCTCTCCTCCTCCTCCTCCCTCCTCCTCCTCCTCTCCCTCTCTCCTCCTCCTCTCCTCCTCTCCCTCCCTCCTCCTCCTCATCCCTCTCCTCCTCCGACTCCTTCCTCCTCCTCCTGCAGGTACGAGGAGACTTCTCCTGAGGAGGAAGGAACCTAAAGATGACTCATCAGACTCAGAGAGAGGAAAAAGGACCCAATAGCATCCATCGCTGCCCCTCCCGCCCCCCTCTGCCCCGCCTCCCCCCTCATCCAGCCTGCTGCCGCCACATTTCACTTGAAGCCCCGCCCCCCTCCGCCTCTCCTGCTTCCTGTTTGTCACTGGGTGGGGTTTGTAAGGGGGGGGGGGGGGGGGGGCTCGTGTAGCCAACGTCTTTGTCGCTGGTAACCATGGAAACGGGCACTGGTCTCCGTGGTAATGGCTGCCGTCACGCCACCTGAGGTGGTGTTTGTGATGAAAGGTTGTTTCAGACTCTCACAGGAAGTTCAGACAGTTATCCCTCCAAAATAAAACAAACCATCCACAGGCCGACAGTCGAGCCACCACGGCTCGTTAAGGAGCGCTCGTTTTATACACAAACGCTGTGAAACAAGCGCTCCTCCTCAAAGAGCTGCGTCTGTCGAGCTTGTACGGGGTGACTTCCTGTTCGCCGTCTCACCGCCTTCTGCTTCCTCACGTCAGCGTTTCTGTTGATTCGTCTAGTTTTTCTTGTAAGGCCAGAACTTCAAGCTGAACCGCTTCACCGCTCCGTGTTTACACCTCATGTCTGACTCACAGCCGCCACAGGAAGTGACAACGGTACAGTAACGGACTTCCTGTTGGCGTAAAGTTCAGATTAAAGACAGACGTAGTTCTAAATCAAAGGGACCAAACGTTTTCCACAATCTCCGCTCGGTCGCCCCTGGTCCCTGGTCCTGGTCCTGGTCCTGGTCCATCAGAGTCGACCTGATGATTGACGCAGACAGACAGGTGAGCGTTTACCTGCCTGCTCTACCTGACTCAGTCTTAAAGTTCTGGCCTGTGAGGACGAGTAAAGGGAGGACACCTCCAGTCAACATGTCCTCATTCTCACGCCTTATTGGTGGAATGGCTGGGAGGGGGAGGGGTCCTTCAGCTGTTCATCCAATGAGCTGTGAGAATGAGCAGAGGAGGCGGGGCTTGGTTTTTTCAGTGTTCTCAGACTGATCAGCTGTTTCCTGTTTGTTGTTTTTTTTAAATTCATTGACACTGAAAAATTCAAAAATCTAAACTTTGGACAGACAAAATGTCACATGGCAGAAACAAAGATCAGGATCATTTCTAAACGGATCTTTGGCTCATGACTGAATTCAAATCAGGATTTGAAGTGAAAGTTTAAAGAGCTCCTCCACAGCTTCAGTCTGACGACACGCTACAGCTGCTGTGAAGGGCTGAAGGCTAAATCCACCGGGCGAGACGTCCAAGCTGCGTCGAAGACAGACGGACAGAGGACAGACGGACAGAGGACAGACAGACGTGTATGATGCGTACACTGAGCTTGAGGCTTAAAATTGGTGGCGTGGCCCTTTAAAGAGGTGTAAAAGTCAGAATTTCATAATAAAAGTTTTCTTTTTCTCAGATGAAGTTTTTTTTTCAGTTCATAAAAGCTTTGGTTTGTTTTAATGGTGATAATTTGAAGATATTTGGAGGATTTAATTTAAAGTTGAACACTTCAAGCCTCGCGGCCTCTTCGTCATTCTCTCTCGGTGTTCTTGATGTTGATGCTTTATTAATGATGCACAGTTTTTGTATTTTGATGTTTAAAAAAAGAAAAAGTTTGTTGCTCATCAGCTCAGTGACGTTCGTTCAGCAGCTCCTCTTCATTTTAAATATAACGAACCTGAAACCTTCAGTTTCTTCTCTGGTTGTGCAGGAAGTCTTTTCACGGCTCCGACTGTATCGATTTTATTTGCAATAAAGTTTTTGGTGTTTTGAATCACCGTGTAGAGACGCACAGTCCGAGTCCGACTCTTCTTTCATCAGGTCACATGACTACCAATACAAATATATAATATATTATAAATATAATGATATCAAATGATAGATAGATATTTTTAAGGCATTTTATTTTGAAAACGTGACATTTATTCTGAAAAAACAGTCAGTTCCGGTTGCGCAGGCGGAACAAAACAGTCCGGAGCTGTTAGCTCAGTTAGCTCAGGCAAACATGGGGGAGGCAGACGTGACGCTGAATCAGACCGACGAGAAGCCTCCAGACTCGGGCTTGGGTGCCGGGGAGGACTCGGTGGTGTGGAGCCACGAGGTGGAGGTCTGTCTGTTTCACGCGATGATCGGACACAAACCAGTCGGTAAGACGCAGCTAACGGTGTTAGCATTAACGGCTAACCAGGTCTGCACCGGTTTAACCCGGGATAGCACGAATACAGGGCATCATGGGAAGTCAGTGAAGAGACTCTGAAGACCGGACATCCGGTCCAGTTTAATGTTCGAATAAAGGTTAATAAAGTTTTTATTCAGAAGACACAAACAGCTGTTTGAGTTTAGTGATGAGGCTAACAGACTGAGCTAACAGCAGCTGACACACTGAGCGAACAGCAGCTAACAGACTGAGCTAACAACAGCTAACACACTGAGCTAACAACAGCTAACAAACTAAGGGAACAGCAGCTAGCAGACTGAGCTAACAACAGCTAACAAACTGAGGGAACAGCAGCTAACAACAGCTAACAGACTGAGCTAACAACAGCTAACAAACTGAGGGAACAGCAGCTAACAACAGCTAACAGACTGAGCTAACAACAGCTAACAAACTGAGGGAACAGCAGCTAACAACAGCTAACAGACTGAGCTAACAACAGCTAACAGACTGGGCTAACAGCAGCTGACAGACTGAGCTAACAACAGCTAACAAACTAAGGGAACAGCAGCTAGCAGACTGAGCTAACAACAGCTAACAAACTGAGGGAACAGCAGCTAACAACAGCTAACAGACTGAGCTAACAACAGCTAACAGACTGGGCTAATAACAGCTAACAGACTGGGCTAACAGCAGCTGACATACTGAGCTAACAACAGCTGACAGACTGAGCTAACAACAGCTAACAGACTGAGCTAACAGCAGCTAACAGACTGGGCTAATAACAGCTAACAGACTGGGCTAACAGCAGCTGACAGACTGAGCTAACAACAGCTGACAGACTGAGCTAACAACAGCTGACAGATTGAGCTAACAACAGCTGACAGACTGGGCTAACAACAGCTGACAGACTGAGCTAACAACAGCTAACAGACTGAGCTAACAGCAGCTAACACACTGAGCTAACAACAGCTAACAGACTGAGCTAACAACAGCTAACAGACTGAGCTAACAGCAGCTAACAGACTGAGCTAACAACAGCTAACAGACTGAGCTAACAACAGCTAACAAACTCAGCTAACAGCAGCTTACAGACTGAGCTATCAGCAGCTACAGCTGTCAGCAGTTTACTTCACTGTCCATCAGGAAAGTCTGTAAATCACAGAGTTGAGGCAGAGTTGTACGTCAGGTTTTGTCTCTTTACAGGATGTTTTATTTTGGTAAATACTCTGTGCCCTCTTCTTCCTCTTCCTGTCTCAGGTGTGAACCGTCACTTCCACATGATCTGCATCAGAGACAAGTTCAGTCAGAACATCGGCCGACAGGTGTCCTCCTCCGTCATCTGGGATCACCTGGGAACGATGTACGACATGCAGGCTCTGGTGAGGACACACACACACACACACACACACACACACACACACACATACATTCAGTATTTGCATTATTTGACTGTGTGTGTGTGTGTGTGTGTGTTTCAGCATGAGTCGGAGATCTTGCCGTTTCCAAACACAGAGAAGAGTTTCTCTCTACCTGATGACATCATCCAGGAAGTTAAAGAAGGTGAGGACGCCACACTTCACCGAACACGGATGTGACGTGTTACGTGTGCGCTGCCGGAGCTGATCATGTGATCGTGGACCGAGCATCGCCGCTCAGCCCCATCTACTCCCATGTAACCTGGAGAGGAGCACGGGGCACCTGTTCTTTCTCTCTCTCCCCAGGTCACATGTTTTAACTTCACACACTGAAATTGGGCATTCACATGGTCGACAAGATGAGGATGCTCACGGTCATTTGGGCTTTTTGATACCACCTACCGTTTGGCATTAGTGTCCACTAGTTGGAGGGGCTTCATTTAGAGACTTTCTGTGTCTCTCAGCCGTCACTCACACACAGACAGAGCACAGCTGCAGTTCATTACTCTGACCTGCAGCTGACCCTGGTTGCTTGGCAACCTCAAGCCTGCCTTTGACTGACTTTGTTGAAGTTTCACTTCACTGGTCTGTGTGTGTGTGTGTGTGTGTGTGTGTGTGTGTGTGTGTGTGTGTGTGTGTGTGTGTGTGTGTGTGTGTGTGTGTAGGTAAGCTGGGCTCAGAGGAGGACACCAAAGAGGAGTTCAGGATGGAGAGAGAACCTCCAGCTACACATGAAGAAGGTACTGAAGCTTTTATTTTGAAAAAATGTCCCCCTGTGGTCACACTGAGTCTCCGGTAACTTTATTGTGAAAAACGGAGCATCCTGTCTGTCTCTCTGTTCAGGAAGTAACTCGTCGGTGAAGATGTCGGAGCGAACGAGCAGCAGTCGGGACAAAGAGAGGGAGCGCGACAAGGAGAAGGGAGGGAGCGAGGGAGGAGCGTCAACAGGAGGAGGTGGAGGAGGAGGAGGAGCAGGAGGGAAGGAGGCAGAGAAGAGGAAGAGGAGTCGAGCGGCCGAGAAGCTGCTGTCGTCTTCCAACCCGGCGAGTCCGGGCGGAGCCAAGAGGAGGCGCACCTGAGAGATGATGGACAGGAGAGAGAGAGACAAAGAGACAGAGGGAGGAGGGGGAGGAGGAGGAGGAGCAGCTGCCGCCATCACCAGAGGAACCTGCTCCAAGCTTTGTGTCACATGACCGCCGGGCTGCAAACAGGAAGCAGCCGGGCGAGGTCGACTCGCGTTCTGTTCCTTTACAACAACCACCGCTTCGTCATGTGATCACAGCAGCAGGAAGTGACATCACAGTGTTTGTAAGGACACGTGATCCCGACTGGTCTGACCACGGCGTCGTTTTTTTTTTCCATCTTCCTGTTCTGTGATTTGTCATCTGGGTGGGCGTGGCCTCACCGCACGTTCATTTTGTAATTGTTGTTAATTTTCACGTCTGTGACGGTTAAAAAACAGCAGAAATTACCCAGAATGCAACGTTAGTTTGATCAGATCTGACTCAAGCGATGTCACCTGACTCAGGTGACATCACGCATTAAAAGGTTCAGCGCGACCTGTCGTCGTCGCATTTGTTTGTTTTTTTATGTTTTATGTCGCGACAGGAAGTGACGACGAGTTATCGAGACCAGAGCGACGACTCGGCTCATCGACAGACAGGAAACAAACCTCCACAAACAGGAAGTGATGTTTTTTATCGTCCAACTGTTCAACAAAACAAAACGCAATAAATCTCAGCCGCCTTTTATTTTTTAGACAGTTTGTGTTTTTCTTTAGTGGTGCGGCGTCTCTGTAGGGTCACATACACACACATGTAAATGTTTAGTGTTTCAGCCTGTAGCTGATTGGTTGAACCTCCAGACCGCCAAAATAAAGTGTTCAGTTTTTCAATGCTGTGTTAATTTATTGATGTTTGATGAGCTCGTGTGTGTGTGAGGCAGTTTGTGTCATTAAAGATGAAGTCAGATCAGCGACGTCTCCGCCTCTTCTTCAGGCAGCCGTGGAAAGTAACTGAGTGCGTGTACTCGAGTACTTGAAGGTCCAGGACGTCAGTCCACGAGTCAGACGGCTCCGTTCATAACTTACAGTCTGACACACGAGTCCTTTCAATAAAACTTTGTTAGTTTCAACTTCACTACATTTCTGAGCTTCATAGTTTTTTGAATATTGGACGGACTGCAGTTCTTATCTGAGATATTTGTTTGAGTAAAGAACGGCCAGTACTTCATCTCACTCATCTCAATAAATATTTGTTCCTATTGAGAAATGAAATCAACATGAAGCAGCTTCAGTTTATTGATGGAAGTTTATATTTTCATATTTGTAAGGTTCATCTGTACTGTGGGGCTGCAGTGTGTTGATGTGACCACATGGGGGCGCTGTCCTGCTGCTTGGGCACAGCCTGTTTAACTTCAGCAGAAACTTTCATGAAATAAAAAGTTTCATTCTAAAATTCAAAATGTTTGGACGTTACGTGAACGACAGACCGAGCTAACGCTGTCGGAGGTTTCAGGTCGAGCTGATCTGCAAAACGATTAGTTTCAGTTATTCAGACAGTTTGATGCTCACACATTTTGGTCAATAACAATAAAGATAAAAACTTTATTGCTACTGGAAATTCAAGTCCAGCAGCATTCAGATTAAAATTAGACACACAGAGATACATTTGAATTAATGTAACCTGTGCAAGGAAACAGATACGATGAAATGAGTCTGTAGAAAATGAAAGAAGGCGTCAGCGGCGTCTGAACATGACACGAGGAGGTGCCGATAGGAAACAGGACAGGAAGTGAAGTTTTGAAATCAGGAGCTGTTTCCTGTGAAGATGTTGAGGTGTGGAGCGACGTCAGCGCCTCTCCTGATGGTCAGATGTTGCAGCTGACCTTAATGTGATGCAGAGGTTTGTGTGTGTGTGTGTGTGTGTGTGTGTGTGAGAGAGTTTCTTCATTCATTTACAGCCAAGAAGACAAAACAAAGAGGAGGAGGACATAATATTAGAAACATCTGTGGTATAATGTGAAGGTTATAGAGCAGTAAGAGCAGCTCTGGTCCGTGTTTGAATTAGATATCAGAAAGGAAAGGAAAGGAAAGGAAAGGAAAGGAAAGGAGGGAAGAAGTAGGAGAGAGAAAGAGAAGCTTAGCAGGACGAGTGTCAATCGAGCCTGAGAGAGCTGTCAGTCTGACTGAGAGGAAAACAGAACGAACGAGTGTGAGAACGAACGACAGACTGCTGCATGAATATTCATGAACCACTGAGAGTTCCCAGAGCTGAGTGTGTGTGTGTGTGTGTGTGTGTACATAACCAGCAGTGGACCTCGGTGTGGTTACAAACACCAAGACTGCCAAGCCAACAGGGGACATTTTGAAAGTCCTGCTTTAAATCATTCTAAAGTCATCTAAGACAGCAGACTGTCTAAAACCTGGACGTAGTCTCTGTGACGTCCCCAAAGACTGTCTGAAACCTGGACGTAGTCTCTGTGACGTCCCCGCAGACTGTCTAAAAGCTGGACGTAGTCTCCGTGACGTCCCCAAAGACTGTCTGAAACCTGGACGTAGTCTCTGTGACGTCCCCGCAGACTGTCTAAAAGCTGGACGTAGTCTCCGTGACGTCCCTGCAGACTGTCTAAAACCTGGACGTAGTCTCTGTGACGTCCCCACAGACTGTCTAAAACCTGGACGTAGTCTCTGTGACGTCCTACAGACTGTCTAAAACCTGGACGTAGTCTCTGTGACGTCCCTGCAGACTGTCTAAAACCTGGACGTAGTCTCTGTGACGTCCCCGCAGACTGTCTAAAACCTGGACGTAGTAACATGGGGGCTTGTAGAGACTGAGTCACTTCTGGAGCCAGCCTCAAGTGGACATTTGAGGATCTGCAGTTTTTGACATTAGCTTCACGTTTCATGGCCATGAAGGTTTTTACATGTTGAAAAAACAAATTCATACATATTCATGATCATTTTATGATATCGGCGTAAGAAACTATATTTAAAAACTATATTTAATATTTTGTTGGTCCTCACTTAGTCAGTGTAACGTCAGAGTCCCCTGTTGTTGGTAAGGTAGGAATGTGTGTATGTTTTGTGTGTGTGTGTGTGTGTGTGTGTGTGTGTTTACAGCGATGCCTCGGACATGTTTATTCATAAATAATCTCATGTTTATTCATACTGGATTATGTAAACAAGTAAGTAGGCGTATTCACACATACACACACACACACACACACCCTGGTCCACTCACAGTGTGGGGACTCTCCAGTCTACACTGATAATTGTGTGTTCAGACGTGGTTCATTATATATTTATATGTATTATTACTTTAGAGTGAGGAAACGATTAAATCCATGAGTAGAAAATGAATTGTTAAAGTTTGTCTAGTTTTATGGCTGCTGAAACAATTTGTATTCATCTATTATATTATAGTTCAAATCTAAATTGTTGAAGTTGCTTAGTAAGAAAAATCTGTCTTCTAAAATATATCAAATGTTTTACATCATTAAAAACTGTGACGTCACTTTTGGGTCTCCAGTTTGCTGAGACTGTTTAAACGAGTCTTTGTGCTAGCATTCAGCAGTGTGTGCTCGTCTGCAGTATAAGTACGGCTCGTCTGCAGTATAAGTACGGCTCGTCTGCAGTATAAGTACGCTCGTCTGCAGTATAAGTACGGCTCGTCTGCAGTATAAGTACGCTCGTCTGCAGTATAAGTACGGCTCGTCTGCAGTATAAGTACGCTCGTCTGCAGTATAAGTACGGCTCGTCTGCAGTACAAGTACGGCTCGTCTGCAGTATAAGTACGCTCGTCTGCAGTACAAGTACGCTCGTCTGCAGTATAAGTACGCTCGTCTGCAGTATAAGTACGCTCGTCTGCAGTATAAGTACGGCTCGTCTGCAGTATAAGTACGCTCGTCTGCAGTATAAGTACGCTCGTCTGCAGTATAAGTACGGCTCGTCTGCAGTACAAGTACGGCTCGTCTGCAGTATAAGTACGGCTCGTCTGCAGTACAAGTACGCTCGTCTGCAGTATAAGTACGGCTCGTCTGCAGTATAAGTACGCTCGTCTGCAGTATAAGTACGCTCGTCTGCAGTATAAGTACGGCTCGTCTGCAGTATAAGTACGCTCGTCTGCAGTATAAGTACGCTCGTCTGCAGTATAAGTACGGCTCGTCTGCAGTACAAGTACGGCTCGTCTGCAGTATAAGTACGGCTCGTCTGCAGTATAAGTACGGCTCGTCTGCAGTACAAGTACGGCTCGTCTGCAGTATAAGTACGGCTCGTCTGCAGTATAAGTACGGCTCGTCTGCAGTTTGGAGTATAAAGTACACAGTTGGAGTATTTGAACGTGCGAGTGTGTGCTGAAGACATGAAACTGACTGCAGTGTTTCTGCCATCAAAGATCGTCCTTGTTAGTCTCTCAGTACGTTCACATGCAGACCGGATCACTCGTCTGAGTGACTCCGTCACACTAGGTGGCGCTGTAGCTCTCAACAAAGAGCCACTTTGGGTCGACCTCTATTTATCAGCAACAACAAGTACCCTGACGGCGTTCAAACAAAGATCACACACGAGGAGATGGACGACGCTACAGCTGCGTACTTTGGCTCCATTATTTTCCTCCTGTCCATCGACCGTCTCTGTTTGAAGACGACGTCTCCTTTCATGTCCAGGCGCAGAATGCAGAATCAGATTTAGATCCGCTCGCTGAGCGTACATGGTGTTAAAATGCCGACTATGAACGAATTCTCTCGGTGTTCTCATCCGATTTTGAGATGTCCGCTCTGGTCTGAAGCAGCTCGGACTAACGTGTCTGCGATCAGACAGGATTGTTCTGGCTGGGACAGTCTGGTGATGTTTGTGTGAACCGATCCGTGTTGTTCTTGTGGTGTGGGTGGTGTTGTTGCTCCATCAGATGTTGAACCTGAAACATCCTTCCTCCACATCACCATCCTCCAACGTCTAACCCTTCATTCGTCCGTCCATCGCTGTCCGTCCTGATGAATACTGATGCTGTTGTTTGAGTCTTTGAAGTGGACGTACGTCCCTCTGAACCAATCAGAGACGAGAGAGGCTGACAGATGAAGTTAAGAAGAAGAGACGAGGAGTGAGCCAAAGTGTGATCTAAAGTCTGTAGTCATGAATTATTCTCCGCAGGGAGAAGAACAGACTCACTCAGGATATTCCAGTCAGGTCATGGCAGCATCAGCAGCTCCATGAAGCCTCCACCACACTGTCCACAGGAAGAAGAAAGGCAGTGTGACCTCTGACCTCCAGAAAAAACTGAATGTTTGAGCTAGCTTAGCATTTAGTCAGGTGATCAGGTGAGTTTGTCACCTGACTAAGCGCTGTAGGCTCCTTTAGCTGGTGTTTTGGTGACAGTGCAGCTTGGTGTGTTCAGAACGTTCTCACCGTCCCGTCGCCTCGTTCCGCTCTGATTCAAGCCTCGGCTGATCTGCTGTCAGTCCGGCCTCCTGAAAGCTCCTTGGATCCGGTCTGGACTTCACATACTGGACTGGCCTTTCAGCTCGGCGCGCTGACATCACACTTGGCGTCCGTGTGTAAGCTGACAGGTGATGTCATGAATGCTTCCTGTCGCTGACATGACGGGATTTCTTCTTCAGGTGATCGCGGAGCTGCAAAACCAGAGAGAGACAGATTTAGACGTTTCCGTGTCCGCTTAATTAAAAACACACACACACACACACACACTCACACACACACACTCACACACTCATTAGCCATGTATGGTGTGTGTGTGCCAGAAGTCATTTGTTTGTCTTTAAGCAGCTAAACTCTCTTTTATCCTGCTGATAATGGAAAGATTAGCATCTGAAAACCACAAAAGAGCTTTTTAATCAAACCTCACACACACACACACACACACACACACACACACACACACACACACACTTGGGGTCTCAGGCCTCCTGTTGTGTAGCATACGATGATTACAAAGACAATCTTGTGTGTGTGTGTTCGTGCACTGGCTAGTGGTTAACACACCGAGTCAAACAGCTGATGGTGTGTGTGTGTGTGTGTATATTGCTGTGTGTGTGTGTGTGTGTGTGTGATGCTAATGAGCAGAGCAGCTTTCGAGGCTGAAGACTCAATCTGCTGCAGTTTGAACTTCTTCAGTTCTGATGTCCGGGCACAGCTGGGTGGGTCGCTGTGATCCGAGCCGCCGCTCGGCGCTGACAGTCAGGCCTGAAGGGTTCCGGGTCAGTTTGGGTTCGGCTGCTGATTATGGGATATTTTTGTGGATCGCTGTAAATCCATTTTCTCTGACACATTGCAGCTCGTCACTGAAAACATGTTGTCATAGTAAAAATCTGTTTTCAGCTCGTCGTCACGGCGATTCTTCGGAGAGTTTGCTGCACAGATTTCTACGAGATGATTTAATTTAATTTGCATGTTTCTTCAGTTAAGCGCTCACAGACGCTCAGAGAGTTTCTTTCTGTGACAAACAAAGAGCCAATTATCCGAGCCGTCCTGAATCTTTCATCCTTTAATGGATTAACTTTGATTTTCTTTATTAGAGACGGTGTGCCGGACCTCAGCGGCTCGCTGCTTAAAAACACGCCACGGATGACAAATTTATGAGTGTCTGTGTGTGAGAGAGAGAGAGAGAGAGAGAGAGAGAGAGAGACTAATTGGGACAAGACTATTAAAACCTGCACACACACACACACACACACACACACACACACACACTGGGGGCCTCCGTCTTTGTGTCTCTTGAGTCGATCAACGAGACAAACCCGAACAGTCTTTGTATAATCCTGAGCCGCATCAATGAGCATCGGTGTCACAGCGAGCTGTCGAGATCTGTGGCGGCTGTTTGTTACCCAGACTGTAGCTAGTACATCGCTACAGAAGTGTGTTGTGTTGTTGTTGTTGTGTTGTTGTATTGTTGTTGTTGTTGTGTTGTTGTATTGTTGTTGTCGTTGTGTTGTTGTATTGTTGTTGTTGTTGCGTTGTTGTTGTGTTGTGTTGTTGCGTTGTTGTTGCGTTGTTGTTGCGTTGTTGTTGTGTTGTGTTGTTGCGTTGTTGTTGCGTTGTTGTTGTGTTGTTGTGTTGTTGCGTTGTTGTTGTGTTGTTGTGTTGTTGTGTTGTGTTGTTGTGTTGTGTTGTTGCGTTGTTGTTGTGTTGTTGTGTTGTTGTGTTGTTGTTGCGTTGTTGTTGCGTTGTTGCGTTGTTGTGTTGTGTTGTTGCGTTGTTGTGTTGTGTTGTTGCGTTGTTGTGTTGTTGTTGTTGCGTTGTTGTATTGTTGCGTTGTTGTTGCGTTGTTGTTGCGTTGTTGTGTTGTTGTTGTTGTGTTGTTGTGTTGTTGCGTTGTTGTTGTGTTGTTGTGTTGTTGTGTTGTGTTGTTGTTGTGTTGTTGTTTTGTTGTGTTGTTGTTGCGTTGTTGTGCGTTGTTGTGTTGTTGTGTTGTGTTGTTGCGTTGTCTCCTCCTCCTCACTGGTTGTGTCAGATCTCTTCAGATGAATCCGTCCTGGTCTTTGTAACGTATTGATTGTTGGAAGGTCGCCCAGGAAGCGGCGCGGTGCGGCGCGGCGCGCGCTCATCAAACACTTTCCTGCCTCTGACCTCGTCTTTGTTCTCAGACTCTCGAGTGTTTTCCTCGTCTGGCTCGCTCTCACTTCGCAGGAAATTCGATTTCCTGGACTCTCATTAGTTTTTAGTGTAATTGAGTTTCCTGATGAGGACGTCCTCTCCCTCGACCTCTCATCATCTGATCTGAACTCAGAGCGGCCGTCTGCAGACCTTCTGAAACAGACTTACTACATTACCCAGAATGCTGACGGACACTGTTTCAAATAAAGAAGTGTGTTTCTGTCTGTGTGATTGTCGAATGCTGGTTTAACAAAAGCAGCTCCGTCTGAACTTTGACCTGTGACTCAGCGCTTCAACATCACAGGCTGAAACTTAACGAAGCTCTAATGAGACACACCTGAGTGAGCTCAGCACTCAGGTGGAGATGATCAGAGGAGGAGAGGCTTCACTTCACACACAAACGGATCTGCAGCAGCTTCAGTCGACACTTCAGTGACACGAAGGTTTAAATCCTGCAGGCGAGAAGCTCAGGTACGTCTGATGATTAACTTCTGAGTGTTTGTGGGTGTTTCTGTGCAGCAGTGTTTTGAAACATGAGTCACCTCTGTGTCGTTACCAAGGAAACTCTGATTACTTCAACTTAATCTAATTATCACATGTAATCATACAGGCACAAACTGTGTGTGACTGTGTAACTGTTTGTTCACTTTAAAGTGTAAAATGACAGAAAACATCATAAATAATACAAATATTATTATTATGGAAACAACGTGAGATAATAAGTGGCTCTAAATATTAATAACAATCATAATAAACCTTTAAATACGCTCAGAGCACGAGTACAGCAATATATATATATATATATATATATATATATATATAGATATATATATATATATAGGAGACGATCATCTCTGACATGATCCATAGTCTGAATATTCATGGTCTCCAGCTGATGATTACAGTCTTCTGATACTAGTACTTTGTACACGCTCACTTATATAAAGTCAGGTTTTGACAGAAGTCTTCAAACATCAGCAGGAGACGTCACCGTGTTTCTCGATGTAATGTCACCTCACGGAGAGCCTCATTAATTCAAATGGTTGTAATTTAAGTCATTAAATAATCAAGAGTTCCACGAGAGCTAATCAGGAGGAAATGAAGGTTTCCTCGTCTGTTCAGCTCTAATGTAGCTGATATTCTGGCTCGTCATCGAGTCAGAGGAGCCGAGGTTAACGGGAGACCGGCAGCTTCTTTTTGGTTGACTGCTCGTCTCGCAGGGTAATCAAGACGTCCAAGGAAGCGACGAGGAGGTGACGGAGGATCCTTTAATGCAGCCACGATAGTCACATGTTCAGATAGAGAGACTCTCATAGACTACGTCCAGTTTTTAGACAGTCCGCGAGGACGTCTCAGAGACTACATCCAGGTTTTAGACAGTCTGCGGGGACGTCACAGAGACTACGTCCAGGTTTTAGACAGTCTGCGGGGACGTCACAGAGACTACGTCCAGGTTTAGACGGTCTGCGGGGACGTCACAGAGACTACGTCCAGGTTTTAGACAGTCTGCGGGGACGTCACAGAGACTACGTCCAGGTTTTAGACAGTCTGCGGGGACGTCACAGAGACTACGTCCAGGTTTTAGACAGTCTGCGGGGACGTCACAGAGACTACGTCCAGGTTTTAGACAGTCTGCGGGGACGTCACAGAGACTACGTCCAGGTTTTAGACAGTCTGCGGGGACGTCACAGAGACTACATCCAGGTTTTAGACAGTCTGCGGGGACGTCACAGAGACTACGCAGACAAAATGTGTCCGCTGAGGACGGGAAGCGTCCAGAGTTCTGAGTCGGCTCGTCACAGTACACTGACTTCAGACTGACACTGACACTGATGGACTCGATATAACAAGTATACGTCTGGAAGGACGAGGACTGAGACTGCGCTCGTCTTGTTTTTGTTTACGTCTTAATCCATGATTGACATGTTGTCTGTCCCTCGTTTGGTCTAATTAGTCTTATTAGCAGCTGTTGAAAAGAGCTGATAATCCTCTTAAAACTGAACTCGGACTCGAAGGCTCCGCCGCTCCAGCTCGCTCTCCATTGAGTCATCGCCGCGGGTCTTTGCGTTGTCATGGTGACCCCGTCTGTCAGCATTGTTCCCCCTGCAGTGATTGACGGGTCGTGGTGGTAACTCGTGGCAACAGGTTGTCAGAGCGGGGATGATGTGTTTTTTTGTTTTCAAACCTTTTGACTTGTGACCACGACGAGGACGACGAGGACGACGAGGACGTGCTGATCTTCTGAACTCAGTTTGTCCTGCAGAAATGATCATCGTGTTTATTACTAGAGATGATCAACAGCAGGCGATCAAACATCCTGTGAAGTCAAATTTACTGCAGATTTCTTCATATTGTCAAATGTTTCAACATTCTCACTAATTCAAAAAACTTTGGTCGAATCTTTTCTGTGTTGTAGTGACGTTGTTGCTTAGTTAAATTTGACCAGACGTCTGTTCACAAACACTGAAACCTTCAACCACCTGAACGAGACTGAAGATTTTTATTCCAGAAATTTGACATAAAAATAACAAACGATGACTGACAGTGGAAGTTTGCTTTGTCCTCAGCTGATCGACTGTGTGTGTGAGACTCAGCCAGGCTCCGACAGACAGACGGTGTGTTTAATGTCTCCACATTGATCTGGACCATCTGTAGAGTGTCAACAGTGTGATGCGTTTAGGGTCAGACAGCGGCGTCGGATGTTGACCGGTACAAAACACGACAGATGGATTTGAATAAATATTGATTGTCTTGTTTAAGCCTGTGTGTGTGTGTGTGTGTTTACAGTAGATTAAGTTACCAGTTGCAGGTTTCCTGTATTAATCACAGGCTCCGGGGTCGAGCGGCACACGCGGGATGTTTCATACAAGCTGACAGTCGAGTCAGTTTACAGAAATAAAAACGTTATTTTAACGTTATTTTAATGTATTTTGGGATTTAAAGAATCAAAGCTGAACAGAGAATATTTATTTATTTATTTATTTATTCAGATAATCTTTGAATGAAGCTGTTTAAAGTGTTTCAGCGGCGGCCATGTTGTTTCTGTTGTCAGTCACGTGACGTCACGTGATCCGCATGGTGTCATGAACCTGAAAGTTTAGGCTCAGTGGACTCAGCCTGCCTGTCACCCTGCGTCCTTCCTGTCCACATCATGAAGACAAACAGCTGCCTCGCTGCCTTTCATCAGACAACCTGGATCTGATAACGCCCACAGAGCTGCTCACTTTATGCAGATCCGGCACCACTGGGACCGAGCCAGGCAGAATTTAAGGTCCATTAACATTCATGAAAACGCTGCCCCGCCGCTCCCACGCACATTCCCTCTGACATCCAACTGCAGCCTCTCCGGCTCGGGCGCTCTGTCCTCAGGACGTTAATTACCACAGTCAATGAACGCATTTCATCTGCCGGTGAGTCAGCCTGTTCATTTATTTCTCCTCATGTGTTGTTACTTGTGCAGCAGCCCTCCAGTCTTTGATATCCGCACAGATAAAGCAGATTAATTGGCTGACTTACAGTTTTATAATTTCACACCTGTCTGCACCGTTCACAGCGAGGCTGCTGCTGACGAGCTCGGCTGTGGAAGATGTTTGCTTCCATCAGCGTGTTGTTGAGCTCTGCACATACACACACAAGATTTAACAGGATCAGAGCTGTTGGTGTGTTCTCCAGAAAATCTGATAATTCAATAAAATTCAACGCTGTATCGAAAAGTCTCTGCGGCCTCCTTCAGAGCCACGACAGCTGCTGTCCCCACACTGATACTATTACAGCAGTTTCAGCGTGCTACTCCTCCCTCAGTTTTAGTCGCACAGACACAAAAAAGTCTCAAACCGACCGGCTCGGCCGTGAATGCTGTGCTGTGACTTTTCTCAGAGTTTCACCAAACGGTTTCACCAAAAATCACCAAAAACCACGGCAAAGTTAGTCACTCTCCAGAAATAATTTCTCCATAGAAACGTAGGAGAATTGTTGGGCTACGCAGCGATATCACTGCTGAAGCTGTCAGACTTGTAGTTTTGGCGGGAGACGCACTGATGCGCCAGGATCAGCCACCGACAGCCCCATCTACTCCCATGTAACCTGGAGAGGAGCACGGGGGCACCTGTTCTTTCTCTCTCTCCCCAGGTCACATGTTTTAACTTCACACACTGAAATTGGGCATTCACATGGTCGACAAGATGAGGATGCTCACGGTCATTTGGGCTTTTGACCTGGAAGTCACAGAGGGAGAGCGATGAAGAACTTGAGTCTCGTCCTCTGCGGACATGTTAAATACTTTGTGTCCATTAAAGTGTAAAACTGAGTGTGCGGGACAGCTGTGAGGTTTGAACTGTTTCTGCTCTCACTAGCGCCCTCTGTCAGTGAGTCTGTGCTGGTTCCGTTGGGTGTGCGTCCTTGTCGTCTTGCTCTAACCTGCTTTCTTCACTTCCACAGTCAGTTTAGTTTGGCATGAAGTCTGCAGAGGAATTTATTCCAACCCAGCAGCAGAGAGAAGGTGGGCGGTTCGAGCCGGTTCCCACCCCGTTCACGTCCCACCTTTCTCACAGCTCGTTCTGACGGTTGCATTCCATTCAGGTGTGGCAGTGCCAGGCTTCTCTTGTTGTGCAGTTTGTGCCATAAAATCATGAGGCGAGCATCAGGTGACTGACGGATCATGTCGAGATGTAACAGATCTATTCATGGGAAAGAAACAGAGTCAGGACTGATTCCAGAACAGCTCCAGGAACAATGCGTCTCCTACAAATCTT
The DNA here is from genome assembly GCA_014281875.1 of Nibea albiflora. Lineage (NCBI taxonomy): Eukaryota > Metazoa > Chordata > Actinopteri > Sciaenidae > Nibea > Nibea albiflora. The sequence goes on from JABGLX010000090.1 coordinate 17,136, forward strand.
GTTTATGTGCTCATTTGTCTTTCAGGGTGGATGACGGGAAAACACGAGCAACAAGTTGTGTCAGGATTCTGCTGGATTAATGTCCGCTGTGTCAGATTACAGAATATAATCTTCATAAATCTACCCTGAAAATAAGACTCGCTATGTTTTTGTCACTTCAGAATGAGACGACCAAACAGGTTCTAGATCAGACTGTCTAAAACCTGGATGTAGTCTCTGTGACGTCCCCGCAGACTGACTAAAACCTGGACGTGGTCTCTGACACGTCCCCACAGACTGTCTAAAACCTGGACGTAGTCTCTGTGACGTCCCCGCAGACTGTCTAAAACCTGGACGTGGTCTCTGACACGTCCCCACAGACTGTCTAAAACCTGGACGTAGTCTCTGTGACGTCCCCGCAGACTGTCTAAAACCTGGACGTGGTCTCTGACACGTCCCCACAGACTGTCTAAAACCTGGACGTAGTCTCTGTGACGTCCCCGCAGACTGTCTAAAACCTGGACGTGGTCTCTGACACGTCCCCACAGACTGTCTAAAACCTGGACGTAGTCTCTGTGACGTCCCCGCAGACTGACTAAAACCTGGACGTGGTCTCTGACACGTCCCCACAGACTGTCTAAAACCTGGACGTAGTCTCTGTGACGTCCCCGCAGACTGTCTAAAACCTGGACGTGGTCTCTGACACGTCCCCGCAGACTGTCTAAAACCTGGACGTGGTCTCTGAGACGTCCCCGCAGACTGTCTAAAACTGGGACGTGGTCTCTGAGACGTCCCCGCAGACTGTCTAAAACCTGGACGTGGTCTCTGACACGTCCCCGCAGACTGTCTAAAACCTGGACGTGGTCTCTGACACGTCCCCGCAGACTGTCTAAAACCTGGACGTGGTCTCTGAGGCGTCCTTGCAGACTGTCCCTTTCAAATTAAAAGCCCTGTCATGTTTCCATTAGTTAACAAGGCTTTTATTGTGTCCATCACAGACAGACTTGCTGCATGAAGGTGGAGCTCTGTGTGTGGGTGGTCACAGGTGGAGGTGTGACTCTTCATTTGCATAGAGCAAATGCTGAACGTCAAACAGAAAAAGGACAAATGCAAACGAGGCTGAAACAAAGTCTTCGTTCATTTTACCTCATGGTGGCCTTCACGCCTCTGTCCTACTGTCCTCACTGGTCCCTGAATGCAGCACGTCCTCTGCGTGTGAACCTGTTGTTCTGAGTCTTGAACCCAGAGAAATGCTGAGTCATGAGCGCTGGGCTAACAGTTGAGTGTCTACAGGCGGTTTGTTCTCTCCGGACACTTCCTGCGGCGACTCTGAGAATCTGAGTCGACATTTTCCCTTCAGGAGCGTCTGAGAGGCTGAAAATGCTGATCTGGAGAAAGTTTGAGGTGTGTGTGTGTGTGTGTGTGTGTGTGTGTGTGTGTGTGTGTGTGTTTGAGTCGGAGGTATTGATTAAAGTGCGAGCTCTCTGGCTGCTCTTATTAATATTTGAAGCCGACTTCTAATGGAGGCTTTGAAGCTGAGCGGTTTGAAGTGCTCTGACACGTCGTTAGCTCAGGCACCATCACAGATCCTCCAAACACATCCTGATAGAAACACAACGCTTTTCAACCAGCTAACGGACGGAGAGCTGTGATGAGGAAGAGGAAGAGGAAGAGGAAGAGGAAGCAACCTGCTGCCAACTGTAGCTGCTGCTAGCTAATGTTAGAGGAAGCTCCTGCAGACAGACAGCTGTGTTTGTGTTTCTGTCTGTCTGACCTTTAATTGTTCAACCTTTGATGCTCTCCCTCCTCCTCCTCCTCCTCCTCCTCCTCCTCCTCCTCCTCCTCCTCCTCCTCGGTCCTGGGGTATCGATAAGGCCGCTCCCTGTGGGAGCCATTACTGCCTCCCTCCTGCTGCGAGCTTCACTCAGCCTCTTCAGGTTCAGAAAGAAACTGGAAAAACTGCCTGACTGCAGAAGACAGACAGACAGACAGAGACTACGTCCAGGTTTAGACAGTCTGGTGACAGTCACAGAGACTACGTCCAGGTTTTTAGACAGTCTGTGACAGTCACAGAGACTACGTCCAGTTGTTTAGACAGTCTGTGACAGTCACAGAGACTACGTCCAGGTTTTAGACAGTCTGTGACAGTCACGGAGACTACGTCCTGCTTTTAGACTGTCTGTGACAGTCACAGAGACTACGTCCAGGTTTTAGACGTCTGTGACAGTCACAGAGACTAGACTGGATCTGCTGTGTTAAACTTCATGAACTGACTAATCACTGATGATTGCTTCATGTTGGTCTGCGGTTCTTCGTAAAGTCACATGATCTCCACAGTCTGTGCTCTGTGAAGGTGCAGCCCTGAACTCACCTGAACACCTGAACTCACCTGAACACAGTACGGTGGCCTTGTAGGACACACAGCACTGTGTCTGATTAGTGACATCGTGCTGCTGATCGTCTTTCACGTGTGTTTGTTTGGAACGTTCTGTCAACGTTACACAACCACTACGGTAACTGTTCAGTGTGATAAGGTTGTCTGAACGTTGATCAGAGGTTGTGTATTGATTCTTAAATGTGTTCTCATGTTTTCACCTCCAGGTACATATTTTCATATAGTGTGTGTGTGTGTGTGTGTGTGTGTGTGTGTGTGTGTGTGTGTGTGTGTGTGAGTGAGTGTGTGTGTGTGTGTTCATTTCAAATGTCTTTGGCAGAGCCGGAGGGTCGACTCCGGCGTCGGGTCTTGACAGGTGTGCTTTGGCACACACACAGCCACATAGCTGACATAGACACACACACACACACACACACACTCTCTCTCTCTCGTTGCTGGGTGAGGTGTGTGTGGGATTTGGGTGAGTCAGCAGATACTGATTTGTGTTTCAGGGAGTGTCGTGAACCTCGACTTAGCCTGCCCCCTTCACTGGCAGACACCACACACACACACACCCACACACACACACACACACACACCCGTTACCTGTGGAAACCTGTTGCAGACGCTCACACTGATCCAGATATTTACACATCCTGGTTTGCAGCAGCACAGATCGCTGAGGCCGGCTGACCTGATTCAGCTGACATCTGTAGTAATTATTAATAATGTTATGATTTCAGTCACAGCGTGTTCGGCTCCTGGCGTCCAGGTTTGCATCATGAAGTCTGTAGCTCACCTCGTAGTGTATAACATTGTTCCGGTCCGGTCTGGCTGCTCAGCCCGGTTCTGTCTGTCAGTGAACAGTAGTTTGCATGGCACATTGCAGTGGGCGTCTCCCTCCATGTGTTGGTCATTATGTCGTTAGTGTCTCTCCATTACTGAAGACCTCAGTCACTGCAGACCCCTCAGTACCCACTGCCAGACCTCGTCAAGCAGACCTTCAGTCACTGCAGACCTTCACGTCACTGCAGACCTTCAGTCACTGCAGACCCTCAGTCACTGCAGACCTTCAGTCACTGCAGACCTTCAGTCACTGCAGACCTCAGTCACTGCAGACCTCAGTCACTGCAGACCTCAGTCACTGCAGACCTTCAGTCACTGCAGACCTTCAGTCACTGCAGACCTTCAGTCACTGCAGACCCTCAGTCACTGCAGACCTTCAGTCACTGCAGACCCTCAGTCACTGCAGACCTTCAGTCACTGCAGACCCTCAGTCACTGCAGACCTTCAGTCACTGCAGACCCTCAGTCACTGCAGACCTTCAGTCACTGCAGACCTTCAGTCACTGCAGACCTTCAGTCACTGCAGACCTTCAGTCACTGCAGACCCTCAGTCACTGCAGACCTTCAGTCACTGCAGACCCTCAGTCACTGCAGACCTTCAGTCACTGCAGACCCTCAGTCACTGCAGACCTTCAGTCACTGCAGACCCTCAGTCACTGCAGACCTTCAGTCACTGCAGACCTTCAGTCACTGCAGACCCTCAGTCACTGCAGACCTTCAGTCACTGCAGACCTTCAGTCACTGCAGACCCTCAGTCAGTCACTGCAGACCTTCAGTCACTGCAGACCCTCAGTCACTGCAGACCCTCAGTCACTGCAGACCTTCAGTCACTGCAGACCTTCAGTCACTGCAGACCCTCAGTCACTGCAGACCTTCAGTCACTGCAGACCCTCAGTCACTGCAGACCTTCAGTCACTGCAGACCCTCAGTCACTGCAGACCTTCAGTCACTGCAGACCTTCAGTCACTGCAGACCCTCAGTCAGTCACTGCAGACCCTCAGTCACTGCAGACCTTCAGTCACTGCAGACCTTCAGTCACTGCAGACCTTCAGTCACTGCAGACCCTCAGTCACTGCAGACCTTCAGTCACTGCAGACCTTCAGTCACTGCAGACCCTCAGTCACTGCAGACCCTCAGTCACTGCAGACCTTCAGTCACTGCAGACCCTCAGTCACTGCAGACCTTCAGTCACTGCAGACCTTCAGTCAGTCACTGCAGACCTTCAGTCACTGCAGACCCTCAGTCACTGCAGACCCTCAGTCACTGCAGACCCTCAGTCAGTCACTGCAGACCTTCAGTCAGTCACTGCAGACCTTCAGTCACTGCAGACCTTCAGTCACTGCAGACCCTCAGTCACTGCAGACCCTCAGTCACTGCAGACCTTCAGTCACTGCAGACCTTCAGTCACTGCAGACCCTCAGTCACTGCAGACCTTCAGTCACTGCAGACCCTCAGTCACTGCAGACCTTCAGTCACTGCAGACCTTCAGTCACTGCAGACCTTCAGTCACTGCAGACCCTCAGTCACTGCAGACCCTCAGTCAGTCACTGCAGACCTTCAGTCACTGCAGACCTTCAGTCACTGCAGACCCTCAGTCACTGCAGACCTTCAGTCACTGCAGACCCTCAGTCAGTCACTGCAGACCTTCAGTCACTGCAGACCTTCAGTCACTGCAGACCCTCAGTCAGTCACTGCAGACCTTCAGTCACTGCAGACCCTCAGTCAGTCACTGCAGACCTTCAGTCACTGCAGACCTTCAGTCACTGCAGACCTTCAGTCACTGCAGACCCTCAGTCAGTCACTGCAGACCTTCAGTCACTGCAGACCTTCAGTCACTGCAGACCCTCAGTCACTGCAGACCCTCAGTCAGTCACTGCACTGCAGACCTTCAGTCACTGCAGACCCTCAGTCACTGCAGACCTTCAGTCACTGCAGACCCTCAGTCAGTCACTGCAGACCTTCAGTCACTGCAGACCTTCAGTCACTGCAGACCTTCAGTCAGTCACTGCAGACCTTCAGTCACTGCAGACCCTCAGTCACTGCAGACCCTCAGTCACTGCAGACCTTCAGTCACTGCAGACCCTCAGTCACTGCAGACCTTCAGTCACTGCAGACCTTCAGTCACTGCAGACCCTCAGTCAGTCACTGCAGACCCTCAGTCACTGCAGACCTTCAGTCACTGCAGACCTTCAGTCACTGCAGACCTTCAGTCACTGCAGACCTTCAGTCAGTCACTGCAGACCCTCAGTCAGTCACTGCAGACCTTCAGTCAGTCACTGCAGACCCTCAGTCAGTCACTGCAGACCTTCAGTCAGTCACTGCAGACCCTCAGTCAGTCACTGCAGACCTTCAGTCACTGCAGACCTTCAGTCACTGCAGACCTTCAGTCAGTCACTGCAGACCTTCAGTCACTGCAGACCCTCAGTCAGTCACTGCAGACCTTCAGTCACTGCAGACCCTCAGTCAGTCACTGCAGACCTTCAGTCACTGCAGACCCTCAGTCAGTCACTGCAGACCTTCAGTCACTGCAGACCTTCAGTCACTGCAGACCCTCAGTCAGTCACTGCAGACCTTCAGACACTGCGGGCTGATGGACCCGTCCTCCATCAGCTGTATACAGACAGTATTTATATCAAATCTGCGGATGGAGCAAACTGACTGAATCAGAACAAATCCTCGAGTCAGCTCCTTCATCGTCTGATGTCGCTCTCATCACGTGGACGCGTCTGTCTTCACGTTTTGACATCGCAGCGCTTCAGCTGGAATCTCTGTCATTGTCAGGAACAGCTGATCGGCTCCACCGGCCGCCTGCAGCCACAGAGCTTCACATGTTGGAGACTCTTAAAGACTCAGACAGACAGGAGGGATGTTAGTCCTTCATGCGTGTCTAAACCGGTCCATTAGCACCAGACTAATGTTCAGATTGAGTCACACAGTTTCCCAAAACCTCATTACACACACACACACACACACACACACACACACACACACACACACACACACACACACACACACACTCTGTCTCTCTTATCCTCTGATAAAAAGGTCAGATATTGGACAGTTTGATGGAGCCTTATTACAGCCAGACTCAGCTGCTGGAGGAGATCAAACCTCTGATCTACACACAGTTTAAACCTTCGTCCTCCAGATGTCGACCCCCCTTCATCCTTCCTTCACTCGTTACTGATCCGTCAGAACCTTGAAAGAGTCTGAAGCATAGCCAACAACTTCCTGTTTTGAGTCAGACGCTGTTCCAGCTGGTTTCCCTGAACAATGACTGAGAACAGTGTCAGAACGTCTGTGGACCGTCTGCAATCCAGAATAACAAGCAGTGAAGGTCCGTGACCTCGGACCATCAGGCAGCACGCTCTGCATTAAAAACACACATGACAGCATGAAGGATGTTCCTGCAGAAACACACCATCATCTCTGCAGCTGCAGATATCACACACTTCTCTGGACCGAGCTCATCTCAGACCGACTACGGCAACTTTCCATTTCACAAAGTGTCCCAGCTTTTTGAATGCATGTGTGTGTGTGTGTGTGTGTGTGTGTGTGTGTGTGTGTGTTCATATCGTAATAACTTCATATATAAACACTTTGAAAGGTGCTGAGGAACAGTGAGTCTGGGTCTTGGCTGGGTCACATCTCCTGGTCGCTGATGATTTTTAGCCTGGATGAACCATCCGGTGTGTGTGTGTGTGTGTGTGTGTGTGTGTGTGTGTGTGTGTGTGTGTGTGTGTGTGTGTGTGTGTGTGTGTGTGTGTGTCTGACTCGCTGTGTCCGGTCAGGTTCAGCGGGGTCACCGTGTTGTCGGCTGTCGACGTCCCTGCAGCATCTCTGACAGATGGATAATCCATAATCCTGAATGTGTGGAGCTGCTGCGGCTCTAAATCCTCCCTGCTGGATGACCCGGGTCGTGTGTCCCGGGTCGTGTGTCCCGGGTCAGGAGTCAACAGGATGCATCATAGTCATACAACTGAAAATACATCAACAACACTTTAAACTGACAGGTGGTGTTATCGCCTCTGTGCAACACCCCCAACACTGCATTATCACCCACCCACATAACACTCATCTCTCCATCACCTCCTCCCTCTGCTGGGCTCTTATGAAACAGAGCTGCAGTCCAACCTGCTGCAGAGACGTGTTGTCCAACCACAAACTGAATGATTATTTCTACAGGTCGACCCGCACCAAGACTCCAACACGCACAGAGCAGTTAGTGGAAACACAGAGGCAGTTTAATGACGGATGGTCAGTGCCAGACCAGAGCAAAGTCTGAACACCAGGAACCTCTGAGGAACGCTTGAACAACGAAGACGAAGCGACACTGAAGGTGAAGGTAAGACGGTGACACACAGGTGAAACTAATCAAGGTGGAACGGACAGTCACAACTGCTCTGCAACACTCAGAGAAGTTCTGCTCTGAATCTGTGTGCAAGCAAGAAAGATGTCATGATTTCATGACGTGGTCCAGAGAAGATCTCCATGTTTGGTGTGCTGGTTTAAGTCGACATCTGGACATTCGTACCTCCTTCTGTGCTGGTGAAGAGCTGCAGATGTGAAAACATGCAGGTGAATGTGTCGCTGTGAGATTCAGCCCAGTTAGATTATGTCTGATCAGATCCCGACACAGACGCACAGTAATCCAGGCAAAGTCACAG
>JABGLX010000090.1:30000-54105 GCA_014281875.1 Nibea albiflora
TCAACAATGTCGCCGTGACAACATGCCCCGCCATCGCAGGCGATGAAGAGAATGCAGGCGCTGGGTGATGGATGCTTCCTGTCGACCCCGTGACCTCCTGGTGAGGAGCAGAGAGCAGCAGAGAGGAGCAGAGAGCAGCAGAGAGGAGCAGAGAGGAGCAGAGAGGAGCAGTGAGGAGCAGTGAGGAGCAGAGAGGAGCAGTGAGGAGCAGAGAGGAGCAGAGAGGAGCAGTGAGGAGCAGTGAGGAGCAGAGAGGAGCAGAGAGGAGCAGAGAGGAGCAGTGAGGAGCAGAGAGGAGCAGTGAGGAGCAGAGAGCAGCAGAGAGGAGCAGAGAGGAGCAGTGAGGAGCAGTGAGGAGCAGAGAGGAGCAGAGAGGAGCAGTGAGGAGCAGAGAGGAGCAGTGAGGAGCAGAGAGGAGCAGTGAGGAGCAGAGAGGAGCAGTGAGGAGCAGAGAGGAGCAGAGAGGAGCAGTGAGGAGCAGAGAGGAGCACAGAGGAGCAGAGAGGAGCAGTGAGGAGCAGTGAGGAGCAGAGAGGAGCAGAGAGGAGCAGAGAGCAGCAGAGAGGAGCAGTGAGGAGCAGAGAGGAGCAGAGAGGAGCAGAGAGGAGCAGTGAGGAGCAGAGAGGAGCAGTGAGGAGCAGTGAGGAGCAGAGAGGAGCAGTGAGGAGCAGAGAGGAGCAGAGAGGAGCAGTGAGGAGCAGAGAGGAGCACAGAGGAGCAGAGAGGAGCAGTGAGGAGCAGTGAGGAGCAGAGAGGAGCAGAGAGGAGCAGTGAGGAGCAGAGAGGAGCAGTGAGGAGCAGAGAGCAGCAGAGAGGAGCAGAGAGGAGCAGTGAGGAGCAGAGAGCAGCAGAGAGGAGCAGAGAGCAGCAGAGAGCAGCAGAGAGGAGCAGAGAGGAGCAGTGAGGATCAGTGAGGAGCAGAGAGGAGCAGTGAGGAGCAGAGAGGAGCAGAGAGGAGCAGTGAGGATCAGTGAGGAGCAGAGAGGAGCAGTGAGGAGCAGAGAGGAGCAGAGAGGAGCAGTGAGGATCAGTGAGGAGCAGAGAGGAGCAGTGAGGAGCAGAGAGGAGCAGAGAGGAGCAGAGAGGCTGTCTGTGTCCAGGATGGAGACACCTGTAGAGACGAAGACAGGACTACTCTCTTTGTGTCACACCTGATGATCGCGTTCAGACGTTAGAGGAGGTGAAACAGCTGCAGAGCGGGCCGGCCTCGGACCTGTTTCATGTTCTGACATTTAAATGTAGATTTGGACAAACGCTGAGACGTTAACGTGTGAAAGTACAGATATGAACCACACACACACACACACACACACACACACACACACACACACACACACACAGCAACGACCCCCCAACCCGCCCGTCAGAGGAAGCTTGTTTCTATTCAATGAGCTGCAAATTAGACTGACCCTTCCCTACAACCCCCCCAACACACACACAGTAACACACACACACACACACACACACACACACAGTAACACACACTCACAATCCCAGCATGCTCTCTGCCCTCTCGCTCTATCCGTCTTGGCTCAGTCGCTCTTTCTTTTCACTTTGCCTCCTCTCTTTAGAGGCCCTGTCATGCCCCGACACACAGAATGGCCATCAGTCAGACCACACACACACACACACACACACACACACACACACACACACACACACACACACACACACACACACACACACACACATGGGAAACGAGGGGGAGAGGGTCATTAACTCCACAAAAGAGGCAGAAAAGGCATCAGAACGGTTAAACAGCAGCTGATGGATGGAGACGGACAGATGGGTGGAGGAGGGTGTGAAGGGACGGACAGATACGCTGACTCCACGGACGGACGAGCAGATGGTGGACGAGGACGTCCATGACGGAAAAGTCTGATAACATTAACGTTCCACTAACGTTCCACTAACGTTCTGCTGATGTTAACTCTGCCTCACTGTCCCGAACACGACCAGACTGAGCTCGCATTAACTCACATTACCATCATGCTCTGCTCTGACAACCAGAGCCCCGCCCTCTTCAGCACGCTGTACGTGTGTGTGTGTGTGTGTGTGTGTGTGTGTGTGTGTGTTTCAAACTTTGCTTTAACTTGAAAAACAAAAAAAGAACAGTCGACATCAGCTGGTTACTAAGCAACAGCTGACAGGATCCGGACTGTACGGCTACTGTAGCTAAAACAGGAAACTGTGTGTGTGTGTGTGTGTGTGTGTGTGTGTGTGTGTGTGTGTGTGTGTGTGTGTGGGTCAGAGATGTCCATCCTCAGAGGGCCAACAGCACTGAACAGAGGGAGGAGTGTATGTTGGTAACCATGGTAACAGAGAGGTCCAACGTATGCTTAAATAAATTCATAGTGAGAGTTTAATTAACCCGCAAGATCGTCACAGCGGGACCGACACACACACACACACACACACACACACACACACACACACACACACACGCACACACACACACACACACACACACGCACACACACACACACACACACACACACACAGGTGAGTAAAGTGTGGAGGGTTGAACTCGTGGTTCTTCTTCTGTTTTACTTATTTCAAGTGTTGGGCTGTAACTTTAGTAATCAGATTACTTTCACCAGTAACAAGTAGTGTAGTCTGTCACGACCTTTAGACTGTCTAAAACCTGGACGTAGTCTCTGTGACGTCCCCGCAGACTGTCTAAAACCTGGACGTAGTCTCTGTGACGTCCCCGCAGACTGTCTAAAACCTGGACGTAGTCTCTGTGACGTCCCCGCAGACTGTCTAAAACCTGGACGTAGTCTCTGTGACGTCCCCGCAGACTGTCTAAAACCTGGACGTATCTAAAGTTCACGTTCGTTGAACATTTCTGTTCAGGTGGATGTTCCTAAACACTACGATACCCATGAGCCTCGGCGGTGATCGGCGTGCAGAAGAAGTTGTATTGTTGATCTTTTGTGGTTTCAGTTGGGAACAAGACACGTTTCCATGGTTACTGAATTAATCTGGAGCTCATCGAGGAGCTGAAAGTGAATTAATGAGCGAACCTGTGAAGTCTGTGATTGGATGTCTGTGGGTGAAATGCACCCTGGGAGTTGCAGTTGTGACTGGAGTGAAGTGACCCTGTGTGTGTGTGTGTGTGTGTGTGTGTGTGTGTGTGTGTGTGTGTGTGTGTGTGTGTGTGTTAAAGGTTCAGTCAATGCCTGAAGGTCAGCTCATGATCTCATTGGTCCTCCAGGGGTGATGTCATCATGCTGTCGGGGCTTTCTGCTCAACGCCTTATGACATCATTTCCTGTAAAACCGCTGGAATGTTGGGCTCAGATGACACTGTGTGTGTGTGTGTGTGTGTGTGTGTGTGTGGTGTGTGTGTGTGTGTGTGTGTGTGTGTGTGTGTGTGTGTGCGCAGGCTGTGGTCCTCTATTAATCCTGTTCAGTCTGACAGTAAGTGTTGTTCAGGTTGAGAAATGAATTACCCTGCTGGGCGGGTAACACACTCATTCATCACCATCTCTCTCTCTCTCTCACACACACACACACACACACTCACACACACACACACACACACACACACACACACACACGCTGCTGATGTCTATCTGCAGTGTTTTCCTGTCATTGTGTTGCGGCGGCAGCAGCAGTCGTTCTGCAGCGAGGCGGCTGCTAACCGACACTTTTCATTCTGAGCCGAGGCCATAAAACACTCGGATGAATCATCTGTGTGTGTGTGTGTGTGTGTGTGTGTGTGTGTGTGTGTGTGTGTGTGTGTGTCGGACCTTCACTTTTATGGATCTGAGTCCTTGAAATGACGACGTGGATCTGATTCTCTGTGCCGCTGATCGCTCTCCATCCTCCACATGAAACACTCAATTTGAATATTATATGTGTGTGTGTGTGTGTGTGTGTGTGTGTGTGCTCTTTTTAAGCTTCAGATTAGACACCAATTAAGACAATTTACTTAAACTCACCTGAACAAACATGAACAACAAACATGGTCGTCACCAGAGAAGAACAGATGTGCCATAATGTGAACATTGGAGCTCAGCAGTAGGTGGCGCCGACGCGCACCACGCAGCGTCTTCCTGATGCTACGAGAACATAAACCAAGAACAACGACCCAATCTGAGCAAGTTAAAGTCTGAACGCTCCGTCAGAGTTCACGTAACGGTTCCTGCTGAGTCATCTCGTCCGTCTACGTGAACTGACCAGGTCAAGAAAAAGCTTCATCATGGTTAAATGAATGTGCATTAATGTGCCGCGCCCGGTTTATAATATCCAGTCAGTCTTGTTTGTCTGACGCGTCCACACACCTCAACTTTAAGCCACGTCACCTGACTTGACGACACTGCAGGGATATCTACAGCATCCGAGTTTGAAGTGTTGGACCACTGACTGACGGACCTGCGTCCATGTCCAGGTTCCCCAGACTTAACTCGTCTTCACGAAGCTGTCCTGCTGTCCTACGCTCAGACTGATCGCTCCACGCTAACGATGGTCCATTAGCTTTATGAACAGAGACAGGCCACATGTGTAGGTACTTCCTGTCAGAGCGCCGTACCTAACAGCACAAAGCTCTGCCGATAAACCTGATTCAGTGTGGACTGAAGCCGACAGCGGTGACTTTAAAAGACTCTGCAGTGCTGTTAGAGTCCGGAGTGCAGGCCCATTTGTCTCTTTGTCGATGGTATCGACAGTTCAGAGCCCGCTGGGAGCCCAAAGAGAAAATCAACACTCGCAGTAAACAGGATTTATGTCCAAATTGTGTTTTCTAACTAAACTAAAAAGCTGAAATGTCGGATCTGGACCTGCTCCGTGATTTATGTGGTGGCTCACAGCTGCTGCAGGAAAACGGAGACGCTAAACGGCCCATGTCATCTTTATATTTTATCTTTTTAAAGCTTCACTGTAACTTTTATCCCATAAAATAACAAATAACAGATTTTAAATCATTTCGAAGCTGCACCGACTCCTCTGCAGCCTCCACCTCTGTTCACTCACCTCCACCTCTGTTCACACACCTCCACCTCTGTTCACACACCTCCACCTCTGTTCACTCACCTCCACCTCTGTTCACACACCTCCACCTCTGTTCACTCACCTCCACCTCTGTTCACACACCTCCACCTCTGTTCACTCACCTCCACCTCTGTTCACTTACCTCCACCTCTGTTCACACACCACCAACTATTTCACTGATTTACAGAGGTTATGATGGACAGTGAAGTAAACTGCTAACAGCTGTAGCTGCTGTTAGCTCATGTTAGCCCATGTTAGCTCAGTCTGTTAGCTCATGTTAGCTCAGTCTGTTAGCTCATGTTAGCTCAGTCTGTTATCTCATGTTAGCTCAGTCTGTTAGCTAATGTTAGCTCAGTCTGTTAGCTGCTGTTATCTCATGTTAGCTCAGTCTGTTAGGGTTAGGCTAACAGACTGAGCTAACATGTTAGCTCAGTCTGTTAGCTCATGTTAGCTCAGTCTGTTAGCTAATGTTAGCTCAGTCTGTTAGCTCATGTTAGCTAATGTTAGCTCAGTCTGTTAGCTGCTGTTAGCTCATGTTAGCTCAGTCTGTTAGCTGCTGTTATCTCATGTTAGCTCAGTCTGTTAGGGTTAGGCTAACAGACTGAGCTAACATGTTAGCTCATGTTAGCTCAGTCTGTTAGCTAATGTTAGCTCAGTCTGTTAGCTAATGTTAGCTAATGTTAGCTCAGTCTGTTAGCTAATGTTAGCTAATGTTAGCTCAGTCTGTTAGCTAATGTTAGCTCAGTCTGTTAGCTGCTGTTAGCTCATGTTAGCTCAGTCTGTTAGCAGACAGTGGTTAAGCCTCCTGCTCTCTTCTACTCTCGATTTCTCTTTCTACAGTATCAACAGTGAGCAACACAAGCTAACGTTAGCTCAGAAATGTCCATTAACATCAACAAATGCTGCAACACGAGCTAACGTTAATGCAGAGCATTGAAACGTGTCATATTGTGGCTTTAGCTAACGAACGTTTCATGATGGCGGTCGATCAAACGAAGCTCATTTCTGACTAATTGGTCAGATTTTGTGGACAAATATCGTCTCCGTGTTCGACGTTTCTCGTCTTCATGTCATCAGGTCGTTTCCTAACTTTGGGATTTGTTTGCTTGCACGTTTAACTGTGTCCACTGAAAGCTGATGATGTGTCCGTGTTCACAGCAGGAAACTGAACAAACAAACTGAACATGAAACATCAGCAGGATTTCATAGAGAGTCAAAAGATGCGGATTTGCTTCTGGTGGTTCAAACTGAAGCGAAACAGGTTCAACTGAAAATGTCTCAACTTGAGCAAAAATGTGCCTGACAGTGTAAAAGAGAGAGAGGAAGCTAATCAGTGTTGGATTTCTCGCCCATCAGCAGAAATCAAACAGGGAGCACCAGCTGAGTTTGTGGCTTGTGGTTACTCTGAGCTGCAGGACTTGACATCAGTGCCGGAGTCTGTAATGAGTTTTGAAAATGTTTAGCAGTCGGGAGGTGTTGAATAATCACGGACCGCACCGGTTCACAAACCACAGCTCGATGGACATTAATATTTCAATGAAAATGTGACCTGATGGTGACACGAGAAGAAACATCAGGCCAAGCTTCATCTGAACAATGATGCGTTACTTCATGTGTTTCACAGCAGACCAGACGTTACCGATCACGTTGGTTCATGCAGTCGATGTTGATGTCGTCCGTCACGGCAGAGATTCCTCCTCTTCTTTCCGTCAGCTCAGATCGAGGGTCAAGGCTCGGCGATGAACGCTGTACGCTGCATGAATAAAACGGGACTTGAACACGTTCACCTTTTCAATATTTAACCAAACCACCATCATCTGTCCTTAACCTGAGCCGAGCCACGGGACGCATGATATGAATGCTGATGTCTCTCCGCGTGCTGAACTTTACATGATCTCCTCTCCGTGGTTCTTCATGGTGATTCCAGCTACTGGGTCCACTTAAAGAACCAATAATCAGTTTTCCAAAGAACTTTAAACAGCAAGAGGGTTCTCCAGAGAACTCAGAGTGCTCCAGATCTGCTTCATGTGTATTCATTCACTCTCTTACCTTCACGTTAATCAGCTGTGAATGTAACCACAGGCCATCGCGGCTGCAGCAGAAAAGAGAAGTTTAGTTTTTCTGTTCTGTGGTTTGCTCAGCGCGTCTGCTGACCTTATTTCACATCGTGAAGAACTCCTCCGACATCCAGCAGCCTGACTGCTCCTCACGGACACGCAGGACGAGGCAGCCATTATTCCAACGTACTGTGTGTTATTCAGTGAAGCACACAGACGTGAAGGGAAACTTCTCAACCAGATGTGTATCATTATAACGTGGGCAGGATATGCAAATGAACAGGTATATGCAAATGAGCGCAGAGCTCCCAGCCCTCCAGGCTGCTTTTTTATGTAACAGTCGGACTCAGAGAGTTTAGTGGTCCGGTTTGGCCCCGTGCATGCTGGTTGTCGTGGTTCTTCTGGTTTCTCGGGCCTCGTGGAACCTTTTGGTTCTTTTCAGAGATGAATTACGTTTTCAGGACGTCACATCGATTAATTGCATCTATGTAAGGTACAAATGAGACTTGTTGGAGTCCAGAGATACTTTGAATGAAAGCGTGGTGCTGGTGTCGGTGTTGGTGCTGGTGTTGGTGCTGGTGTTGGTGTGTTGGTGCCGGTGCCGGTGTCTGTGCCGGTGCCGGTGCTGGTGCTGTTGTTGAATGGGCGGACAGTGTCGGGTCGGTTCTGCAGGCTGTCTGCTGATCTGCTCTCGGACTCTCGGACTCTGTTCACTGTGCTGAGCTGCAGAGGAAACAAACTGCTGAGTAAATAAGTCTGTCTGATTTAATGTGCACTTTGTTTTTTTTCTTTAAACGCCTCGAGGCTGCAGCAGCTGGACAACTGCTTTCCCAGGATGCTTTACTGCTGTGTGTGTGTGTGTGTGTGTGTGTGTGTGTGTGTGTGTAGTCTTTTGGGCATATATCCAGATGGTTTCATTCCTCTACTGTCCTCTGGGTCTGAGCTATGCACACATTCACAGGTTTGTACTTGTGCTTGAAGACCATCATTGACGTTGTAAATTCCACTGAAGCTGAAGATCTGCTCTGACCACGAGTTCATCCGAGTGAGCTACTGCTAACATGCTAGCCAAGAGTGAACAGGCATCTGCAGCTCATCCAGGTCCACCGCAGCTAACGCTATGAGCTAGCCTCAGCGTCTACCTTCCAGTGAACACTCCAGGCTGAGTCAGTTCAGTTAGCTACACAGCTGACCGAGCTAACCACAGTTAGCGCTTCACCACTGATCAATGTTTCCATCATGAAGTCTGTAGATCAGCTCGGTGACGTTTAGCAGCAGCTAATTAGCAGAATCCAAAATAACTCATGAACGGGGAAATTAGCTACAGAGACCAAAACTGTTTTTTGTACCAGGCTGTAAACATGTTTATTTCTGCTGTCTAACATGGGGACTTATGGAGACTGACTCACTGCTGCAGCCAGCCTCAGGTGGACGTTTGAGGAACTGCAGACTTGTCACCTTTGTGCTATTTTTCATTAAATCTGTAGTTTTGATGTGTAAGTTTTGTTTAGATGTTTCTGTAGTTCTCTGAGTCGATGAACGTCTTCCTGTTCAAACATCGTCGACGGTCTAATTTAATTTAACAGCTTCAAACTCTGCGTTTAACTCGTCTGTGTGTGTTCACAGTATGTTGGAAAAGGCCATGAGCAGACTTCTTGTTCAGCTGAAACTCAGCACCCGTCTCCCCCCTCTCCCCCCTCTCCCCCCTCTCCTCTCTCTCTCTGTTCGCTCCATTTAACTGAAGCCACCAGCTACATGAATACCCATGAACAGCCCGGAGCTCTGCCAACAGCTCCATTACAATGTGCACTCCTCCTCCTCCACCTCCTCCTCCTCCTCCTCTGCCTCCCTCTCTGTTTTCTCTCCATCTCCTCCCCCCTCCCCTCGCTCTCCCTCCCTCTCTAACTTTGAATCTACATGGCCAAAAGTAAGTGGTCACCCCAAACATTAAGCCGCCTACGTGTCAGCGTGAAGGCTGCAGGTTTTATTTGTTTTCATGGAGTTCCTCAGGGACGTGCTCCGGGTCCTCTTTGATTTCCTGTCTTCATGCTGCACATGGGACAATATCAAACGCTGCTGTTATGGTAACGGTACACCAGGTCAGGATATAAGGATGCTCCCCTCAAACAAGATAAAAATATAATCCCTCTGTGGTAAACATCTTCAGCTGTACTCGAGTATTTGTTCTGGTTAGCTGCTGTGCTCCTTCAGTGCTGAGCAGGTTCAACTTTACCTGTTCAGGTAAACATACTTACTTTTACTTGCCCCTTCACCTACCTGTGTAGTGTAAGTGTAGTGATGTTGTTTTGTTCATCCCAGTGACATTTTACAAACTACCAGACTCACACAGTTTGAGTGTGAGTTCTGTTTCCTGTGTCCAGGATCATTAACTTCCTGTGAGCTGCAGACTCTGAAGTCTGAAGGCTGGAAAACAGACGTGCACGCCAGACTGTCTATCGATGAGATCATCACGACTTTAACTTCTCTTCCTGGCATGTAGCTCTCTAAGCTAACGCTAGCTTTATCCAGCTGTCTGCAGACATCAGGCCGACGGATCGTCTGCTGCTGACGGACGATAGCATAAGTTAGCAGTGACAAACTGTAAGTCCTACATGTCCCATGATGCCCACAGTTTGGTTTGACCTCACAGCGCTGCAGCAGTTTGTCTGAGATGAACCTGGTGAGTGATTTTCTCTTAAACATTGTCGTCTGCTGCAGCTTGAACTTTTCCCTCCGTCCACATACTTTTGGCCACCTCCCCTCCTGCCTGTGTGCACACTCGCCTCCTCCTCCTGTATTTATTTCATTTTGTCCTCCCTGCTGCCGGTTCCTCCCCTTCCAGTCATGGAGAGGGAGCCTCTGAGCCTCCTCATTGGTCCACAGCGAGGACAAAGCACCTCCCCACTCCTCTCTCTCCTCTCTCGGGTAGAGAAAGAGAGAGAGGGAGGGAGGGAGAGTGAAAGTGGAGAGGCAGGCAGACTTGTTGCAACAGATGGCTTCACCAGCGGCGGCTCGGCGGCGGCTGCACCAAGGAACTCTGGGACGCCGTTAGACAGAGGCAGAGAAAGAGGGAGGGGGTGCGAGAAAGTCAGAGCGCTGGAACAGCCTCCTATTCCTCCTCTTCCTCCTTCGTCTTCCTCTGCAGACAGACAGGAAGACATGTCAGTGTGAGCACAAGTTTGGCAGCAGTTTTATGGAGGTGATCTGAGCCTTCCTCCTCCTCCTCCTCCTCCTCCTCCTCCTGCTCGGGGGTCAGAGAGGAGAACACCTGCTGACAGCGAGGAGCTCCTGAGGGAGGAGACGCAGCAGCAGCCAGCCGGCCAGCCAGGCGGGTGGAGGTACGCGAATGTTTCTACTCTGTTCTACTTCATTTCAGTTTTTTGTGTTTCAGCAAGAATGTCAGCGTGAACGCCGCTGTGAGGTCATCATTTATGGACTGATCTGTGTGTGTGTGTGTGTGTGTGTGTGTGTGTGAGAGAGAGAGAGAGATACTCAGTTCTGCTCTACTTCACTGTGTGTCAGTTTCTGTGGTTGGAGCTGTTCGTCAGAGCAGCTTTGTTGCTGTGTTGCTCCACTTTGCTGATGTGCTCCTCGCATTAGTTTTGAGGCCATGTTGTACTTACACTTGTCACACTTGTTTGCAGCCGTGTGTGTGTGTGTGTGTGCGTTTATTGCTTCCTGCTTGTAGAACACGTGTTGTTTAGCTGCACAACACTGAGGTCAGTCAGGAGGGGAGAGGGAGGGAGGACAGAGGGAGAGAAGGGGGGATGAATGAAGGGAGGGAGGGAGGGAAGGAAGGAAGGGAGGAAAGCTGTTCCACCCAGCTCTGTTTTTATCCTCATATTTTTATGAGTGAAGTCAGAACAGACGATAATGAAACAGTAAAAAAGTCGAGCTCTGAACTTTGTTTCTGTCCTCTGCGTTTGTTCTTCAGACTCATTTTTAGTGTTTTCTCCTTCAGCGGAGACTCAGGCGAGAAACTCCGAGACGAACAGAAAACGTCCTCGGCGGAATCAAACTCGGGACGCTGAAGTCGAACAAAGTCGTCTGAAAAGGACAGACAGCGTGAGAAAGAGTTATCTCCATGTTGTACATTCATGGTTCCCAGAGGATGAAACTCTGGAGGTGTCCGTCAGTCTCTCTGGATTGGTTCCCACATCGCTCCATGTGGAATGTCCAAACAATTATTGGACGGATTCAGCTCGATTATTGTTTGTTTGGTTTGTTGAACAGTCACATGGTTTGTCACGTTCATGGTTCCCTGAGGTTGAACTGAAGAATTTCGAACATTTCTGCTTAAAAAAAGACAACTAGTAGACGGCGTTGGTCAGTAAACTAAATGATCAGCTGACTGATTGTCACGAGTTTGTTGAGACGTTCGTGTTCCCCTCAGGATGTTTTGTGTTGGTGTCAGGATGGTTCATCCTCTGGGGAACCTGGCTCAGTCCATGAGAGAGAACACGTGCCGGACACAACCAGAGACAAAGAACCGGCTGTGTGATGTTAGCGTTAGCACATCGAAGCGCTTCAGTGACAGCTCAGTGAGCGACGTGTCCGTCCAGACTGGACTCACCTGTACACACCTGATGGAGCGGCACCAGGTGAACAAACACCTGAGTCTGAGAGTCCAGCTTTAAGCTGTGTGTGTGTGGGTGTGTGTACAGTGGTCAGTGTTGGCGGGAACTATGTTGACATCAACTATTACGATTTGGTCACTGAGAACACACACACACACACACACACACACACACACACACACAGGGTAAATAAGACTGTATTGGAATGTAAACACTGACTGACCCCGACTCTTCAAATATTAACACACACACACACACACACACACACACACACAGCTGTTAACAGGAGACAACATTTAAATTTCATAATAAATTATTTCACAAAAAATTTAAATTTAGAAATGATAATTTTAGAAATGTCTAAAATACACACACACACAAACACACTGAACACACACACACACACATAAACACACTGAACACACACACACACACACACACACACGTCAGTGTTATCTTTGGTCGAGTCTTGATGACGATGATGACGCTGTTGCCTGAAGCTCCTCTTCCTCGCTCGTCCTTTGACCTCTGACCTTCTCTCTCTCTGTCGCTTCATGTTTCGTCAGAAATCCGTCAGCTGATCGAGACATGTGACCGAGACTCCACACGAGCTCACACACCGAGAGATTTACATTCCAGTGTTTGAAGCCTCTGTGCAAAGACTTTCAAAGTAATACGAGTGTGTGTGTTCAGTGTGTTCAGTGTGTGTGTGTGTTCAGTGTGTGTGTTCAGTGTGTTCAGTGTGTGTGTGTGTGTGTTCAGTGTGTGCAGTGTGTGTTCAGTGTGTGTGCAGTGTGTTCAGTGTGTGCAGTGTGTGTTCAGTGTGTGTGCAGTGTGTGTTCAGTGTGTTCAGTGTGTGTGCAGTGTGTGTTCAGTGTGTGTTCAGTGTGTGCAGTGTGTGTGCAGTGTGAGCAGTGTGTGTTCAGTGTGTGTGCAGTGTGTGTTCAGTGTGTGTTCAGTGTGTGTGCAGTGTGTGTTCAGTGTGTGTGCAGTGTGTTCAGTGTGTGTTCAGTGTGTTCAGTGTGTGTGCAGTGTGTGTTCAGTGTGTGTGCAGTGTGTGTTCAGTGTGTGTTCAGTGTGTGCAGTGTGTGTGCAGTGTGTGTGCAGTGTGTGTTCAGTGTGTGTTCAGTGTGTGTTCAGTGTGTGTTCAGTGTGTGTGCAGTGTGTGTTCAGTGTGTGCAGTGTGTGCAGTGTGTGTTCAGTGTGTGTTCAGTGTGTGTTCAGTGTGTGCAGTGTGTGTTCAGTGTGTGCAGTGTGAGCAGTGTGTGTTCAGTGTGTGTTCAGTGTGTGTGCAGTGTGTGTGCAGTGTGTGTGCAGTGTGTGTTCAGTGTGTGCAGTGTGTGTTCAGTGTGTGCAGTGTGTGTTCAGTGTGTGTTCAGTGTGTGTGCAGTGTGTGTTCAGTGTGTGTGCAGTGTGTGTTCAGTGTGTGTTCAGTGTGTGCAGTGTGAGCAGTGTGTGTTCAGTGTGTGTGCAGTGTGTGTTCAGTGTGTGTGCAGTGTGTTATTTTCTCTGTTAGCACACTGAAAGAAGTAACACCATGTTTTACAGTGTGCAGGCTGAACCCTCAAACACTGACTGAATATGTAGATCAGGTCATCTTCAAACAGGATTCAAATGTTTCAGAAATAAAATAATGAATCAATAAATAATATTTATAAACAGACACGTAAACAGCCTGATGTGACTTGCTGAGTCGACTGTTAAACCATGACGCAGCAATAAAACAATAAAACAATAAAAACATTCAAAGTGAAACAGAACGCTCGTCAGTTTGCTTGAATGAAGCAGCATCAAAGAATCAGATCAACACACCTGTCAGAGACACCACTGACAGTCACAGGTTCGATTCCCTGTCAGGCCTGACAACACAAACAATGACATCACCTCTGCGCCAGCTGATCGTCCATGGTCCAAGGTCGAAACCATGGCAACACAGTGTGTGACCTTTGAACCTGTAGCACACACACACGTCTTTAAACTGGCTCACTGCAGCGGTATGAACCCAGCGTGTGTGTGTGTGTGTGTGTGTGTGTGTGTATGTGTGTGTGTGTTCTGTCTGTTTCTGTGTTAACTGTCTGTGAGGAGACGTCAGGAGATTCAGTTCATGTGAACAGCAGCACATTCAGTCCTGACTCGGTCTGAACCCTCAAAGTCTCGGGCTTGATACACTAAAACACTCTGGTCTTGGTCTCGGTTTGAAAACACTGGAACAAACATCAGTGTGAGGAGAACTGCAGATTCTGACGTGTGTATTGTTTATGATGTCACGACTCTTATCTGGACAGCACACAGATGATGATGATGATGATGATGGTGATGGTAATGATGATGGTGATGATGATGATGATGATGATGATGGTGATGATGGTGATGATGATGATGATGATGATGATGGTGATGATGATGATGGTGATGATGGTGATGGTGATGATGATGATGGTGATGATGATGATGATGATGGTGATGGTGATGATGGTGATGGTGATGATGATGATGGTGATGATGGTGATGATGATGATGATGATGGTGATGGTGATGATGATGATGGTGATGATGATGATGATGATGATGGTGATGATGATGATGGTGATGATGGTGATGGTGATGATGATGATGGTGATGATGATGATGATGATGGTGATGATGATGATGGTGATGATGATGATCATGATGGTGATGATGATGATGATGGTGATGATGATGATCATGATGATGGTGATGATGATGATGATGATGGTGATGATGATGATGATGATGATGGTGATGATGGTGATGATGATGGTGATGATGATGATGATGATGATGATGGTGATGATGATGATCATGATGGTGATGATGATGATGATGGTGATGATGGTGATGGTGATGATGGTGATGATGATGATGATGATGGTGATGATGATGATCATGATGGTGATGATGATGATGATGATGGTGATGATGATGATGATGATGATGATGATGATGATGATCATGATGGTGATGATGATGATGATGGTGATGATGGTGATGGTGATGATGGTGATGATGATGATGATGATGATGGTGATGATGATGATCATGATGGTGATGATGATGGTGATGATGATGATGATGATGATGATGATGATGATGATGGTGATGATGATGATGGTGATGATGATGATGGTGATGATGATGATGATGATGGTGATGATGGTGATGATGATGATGATGATGATGGTGATGATGATGATGATGATGATGATGGTGATGATGATGATGATGATGGTGATGATGGTGATGATGGTGATGATGATGATGGTGATGATGATGATGATGATGATGATGGTGATGATGGTGATGATGGTGATGATGATGATGGTGATGATGATGATGATGATGATGATGGTGATGATGATGGTGATGATGGTGATGATGATGGTGATGATGGTGATGATGATGATGATGATGATCTGTCAGTCTGTCCTGAGTGTTTTACGTGGTCGGTTTGACTGTTTGATCTGATCAGCTGTGCAGAAGCTGTTTTCTCTACATGAATTTGTATGTTTGTTCTGTCATGCTGTAATGAGCACAGCTGCCTGTAGAGGGCGCTAACATCACTTCAGACTGTTTACATGCTGCAGTGTTTCCTCCCGTGTGACTTTACATCAGCGCCTCATAAATCACCTCATAAATCTCCTGCACTTTAATTGTCCTTTTCACTTTGTTTCACTTAGACAGAAGGTCAGTAAGCTGGTTTTTTATTTATCTTAGAACAGCTCTGATTGGTGTTCGCCTTCTTGTGCCGTTACATGATAAAGCCCTCCCCCCGTCCTCCCCCGTCCTCCCCCCGTCCTCCCTCGCTGTAGCAGAATTGATGAAATTGGTAATCATTATAGACCGCTGCTTTGGAGCGACTGACCTTCAGAGAGGCTCGGAGAGAAGGATGGAGGGAGGCAGAGGGATGGAGGGATGGGGTGGAGGGACAGAGGGGTGGAGGGACAGAGGGGTGGAGGGAGAGAGGGGTGGAGGGAGACGTTGGAAACAGTGAGAGTTTCTGCAGCGTTTCCTGGAACTTCGACAGCTGCATCCAGAAGAAGAAAACAGGAAGTTCCAGCTTCATATTTCTGATTCTTCGTCACGCCTCCATGAAGTCTTTAGAGGAATCTGTGATGTCGCCTCTTACTGAGGCTTTAAAATAGGAGATGTGTATAAATGGAGGGCTGAATGATGGATGATGGATGGATGCTCTGTCTGACAGAGCTGCGAGGGAGGTGGGGTAAATCGCGCAGGGGTGGAGGCGGTGGTTGAGTCATGCGTCTTTTGAATGTGGCCCGCTGAAGCTACAATAGAGTTTAAAATGACTCTTTCAAAGATAGCAGAGCTTTGATCAGAGTCTAAATGTGCCAACCGTCTTCAAGCGCTCGCTCGTTCCAAGTCTGTTTACCGACAGACGCTGATGACGAGGAGGTGGAGCCATGGCGGGGAGGTGGAGTCATGACGGGGAGGTGGAGTCATGGCGGGGAGGTGGAGCCATGACGGGGAGGTGGAGCCATGACGGGGAGGTGGAGCCATGACGAGGAGGTGGAGTCATGACGGGGAGGTGGAGCCATGGCGGGGAGGTGGAGCCATGACGGGGAGGTGGAGCCATGACGAGGAGGTGGAGTCATGACGGGGAGGTGGAGTCATGACGGGGAGGTGGAGCCATGGCGGGGAGGAAGTGCTTTTCTTCTTCAGTGTTGGCTTCTTGTAGTCATGAACCAGGAAGTGTGAGCTTCATGAAGAGGTTCATTTTTACTCAGATTATAAATGGCGCCCGCTCACAGAGACCATGTGACGTGGCTGAAGCAATCAGACAAAGAAGGCGCTGTGCTCAGGGCCCTCGAGTGAGTTCAGTCGTTGGAAGTTCTTTTGATCAATCGAGCTGTTGTTATCAGAGAATCGTTCAAACGGAGCTCTGCAGCGACACGAAGCGCCCGCTGCGTGATCGGGCCGTCCACACTTCAAAATGTGAATCCAGTTATTTGGCTGCAGCTGGTGTCACCGAGCGAGTCGCGGACCTGCTGAATAAAACATCAGCAGTCAGACGTGACGTCCACAATGAGCGAGAAGGAGAATTAAACTCTCCAACAGTGTCTCCAGGAGAGGTTCTGATTAGGTCACTGTCAGTGTGTGTGTGTCCGCCGGGCTCCATTAGCTCTGACACGCTGAGTCGAAATAGAGCGGCGTGATTCAGACTGACAGAACGGGGTGAAGACGGACCGCGGGAGGAAGTGAAGGTCACAGATGATTCCCGTGTCCTGTGGGGGAAAGCTGCTGGTGGTAGAGATGACTGTTACCACGGTCACCGGAGACTGACACCATCCCAAAATACACCACCTACTTTCAGTGCTTGAGAAAAGAGCACACCTGACATCTGACGACCTGAGGAAGGTCACGTGACTCGTGATGTCACAATCAGACTCAAACTGAACAGCCTCGTCGTGGATCTCTTCTGTCCACTTGATGAGTGTCACCTGTTCACGAGCAGCTGTGCGATCGATAACAGGAACAACGTTCCCCAAAATGCCACGAGCTCGGCTCGGCTCCAGCGTGTTTGAAACCAGCTGCTGACGACGTCGGACGAAGATGTCCACACCGAGAAGTCAAACACGTCACAGTTTATTAAAACACGAGAAGTTCTTCATGAACATCTTTAACGTGGAAACTTCCTGTGGTGAACTGCATCCATAAACAGTGTGTGTGTGTGTGTGTGTGTGAGACTGAGCCCGGCTGCCTGAGGGACAGAAGAGACGATCTGTCTTTCATTTTGTCGTCACGAGCGTCCAAACATAATGTTGTTTTATTCTGTACAGACGTCTACTTCCTGTCTGTCTGTTTCCTGTTAAAGGCTTTTGTTCTGTGATGGATGACTCCATCGCTGCAGTGTTACTGTTGTCAGTAATGAGTAATCTGATTACTCTTCCCATCATTAGAACGCTGTTACTCTGACTGAGGCAGCTGTTTGTGATCAGACCGAAGCCGAGCGGCAAACGTTTCTCCTGTTCCTCCTTCCTCAGGTTATAATGCCACGGTAAGCCAATCAGAGCTGGAGCTGCCTTCTTTAAATGAAGCATGAAGAACTGACGGTGGATGTGCGGTCCAAATGCTGTGACACATTTGAGCATTTAAAAAATGACTGAAAGTAACGTTACTTTCTTGCAGAAGTAACTAGTAACTGTAACTAGTTACTTTTTTAGAGTAACGTGCACAACACTGGATACTGGGCTGTGAAAAGAAGGAGAGAAGGGAAGAGGAAAGGAAGCAAGGCGAGGATGAGGAGGAGAAACAACGATGGTTGAGGAGCTCTTCACTGAAGCATGAAATGAGAAATGGAGGATTTTTACTGGTGGAAAACACACACACACACACACACACACACACACACACACACAACACACACACACACACACACCACACAGCCCAACACTTCATATCAACGACCCCGACCCAGAAACAGTGAGTCCGTCCATCAACACTGAGAGCCGTTCACGTGACCTAACACCGCCCCGCTGCTCTGAGCTCACAGTCCAGGCAGCCCGGCTAACAAACTGAGCTAACAGCAGCTAATAGCAGCTAACAGCAGCTAACAAACTGAGCTAACAGCAGCTAACAGCGGCTAACAGCAGCTAACAAACTGAGCTAACAGCAGCTAATAGCAGCTAACAGCAGCTAACAAACTGAGCTAACAGCAGCTAACAGCAGCTAACAAACTGAGCTAACAGCAGCTAACAGCGGCCAACAAACTGAGCTAACAGCAGCTAACAGCGGCTAACAGCAGCTAACAAACTGAGCTAACAGCAGCTAACAGCAGCCAACAAACTGAGCTAACAGCAGCTAACAGCAGCTAACAGCGGCTAACAGCAGCTAACAAACTGAGCTAACAGCAGCTAACAGCAGCTAACAGCGGCTAACAGCAGCTAACAGCCCGCTACAGAATCCGGTGGGTGTGTGACTTCGTGCCGGTGATGAAGCGTTTTGACCAAGTTACATAGTGAGAAACAAAACAGCCACAGAGATCCGGTTCAGGCTTGAAGTCCTCGACCATGCTGGAAGATCTCTACTGTGTGGTCTGTCTGCCCCACACCACACACCACACACACACACACACCACACACCACACACACACACTGAACCTCCCAAACCCGACCAACAGCTCAGCTTAATTGGAAGATGTTGATCTCACCTCCCTCGTGTCTCTTGATCTTTCTTTTTCTTTCACATTCCCACATGCACCACACACCACAACACTCTCTTGAACACACACCCACACACACACACTCTCTTGAACACACAGACTCTCTTTGAACAACACACACACACACACACACACACAGCGACCAGTGGGAAATTGGCAGCTTCAGCAAGTTGAGCCGAATTGAGAGAGAGAAGGCGCAAGAAAGTCATTACTTCTCTCTAGATTGTGTGTGTGTGTATGTCTGTGTGTGCGTGTGTATATGTGTGTGTGTGTGTGTGTGTAATCCTGCCATCAGTATGCCGGTCATGCTTTGCAATAGAGGGAAGGAAATTGAAGAGAGAGAGCGAGCGAGGAGGGGGAGGCGACCGTCCAACATGGAGTTCTTTTGATTACAGATGGTAAATGTGCCTTCAGTCACCTCCTCCTCCTCCTCCTCCTCCTCTTCATCGTCTCCTCGCTCCCTCTCACTCGAAGGGATTTGAGGTGGACGTGAGGAGAATCTCTGGCCGAGCCGCGTGTGTGTGCTTGTACTGTATTTGTTGTGTCGTGGTGGTTCGGCGTGCCGTGGAGGGTCACCGAGGTCGTCCCACGTTTTGAACTGAAATCAGTGTGTGACGTGTGTGTGAGGTCGTGTTTTAGGATGAAGATGATCAGTTCTGTCCCGTCAGTGTCCGACTCCCTCAGGGTCAGTAACGGTTGTCTAAAGTGTGTTTGAGGTTCTGATCCAGAGTCAGTGTGACGAGCAGCATGAAGCTGAACAATGTCCAACTTCAAGCACAGAAACATCTGTCAGTCACGCCTCTGTGACAGGAAACAGTCTGTGCTCTTCAAGTCCTGCAGACTGCGTTGATAAAAACATCTAAACTCACAGAGCGAGGCTCGGTTCTGTGCGGAGCGGAGAGTCTTCTGAAACATGTTGTGGTGTTTGATCGTTGATCCGGAGCGATCAGCCCCGCCGGCCTCATCGCAGCCTGAACGCGTCGTTTATAAAGCCAGGTTAACTAAAGTCAGGTTAACTGAAGTCAGGTTAACTAAAGTCAGGTTAACTGAAGTCAGGTTAACTGAAGTCAGGTTAACTAAAGTCAGGTTAACTGAAGTCAGGTTAACTGAAGTCAGGTTAACTGAAGTCAGGTTAACTAAAGTCAGGTTAACTAAAGTCAGGTTAACTGAAGTCAGGTTAACTAAAGTCAGGTTAACTAAAGTCAGGTTAACTGAAGTCAGGTTAACTAAAGTCAGGTTAACTAAAGTCAGGTTAACTGAAGTCAGGTGAACTTCAGTTTTTGAGTGAAGTGTGTATTGATCAGCTGTAGATCTCAAACCAATAAAAAGTTCAAATTTGTCAGAGCAGTCTGACGGTGAGTCGTCATGTTCGGAGTAAAAATAGTTCCTGATATGACGAAGTGAAAGTTTGCTGAGGTTGACGTCAGAGTCAAACAGGAAGTCACAAACCTGATCCACTTCCTTTGTCGGTGCAGACGTGTTGATGATGAGTTTATGAATATACGAACACTTCATGCTGTCACGTTAACGTCTCCTCTGTTTGTTTGTCTCTGCAGGACTCTGAACACGACGAAGACGGACTGACTGCAGGTAAACCTCTTCCTGTTTATTACCTGCTCAGGTGTGAATCAAACACATTAAATAAAGTCCTGATCTTTGTGCTGCAGATAGTTTAAGCTGTCATCGATGACCAGAAACAAAAATGTTTATCATTATGTTGATCTATGATTTTATTTTGGCGGGGATCTACCCGCCCGCCCGCTCTCAGTCTGTATGGAGGTCTGTTCCACGCATAACAACAACAAACTACCTCAAACTTTATTATAAAGCGAATGTCATCATGAGTCTGCGTTCTTTGAGCGAACATCAGACGAGACAGACAGGAAGTGTGCCAAACAGTCGGTAAGGCGGACTGACGGGGTCAGGGCAACTTTTCCTGTTGGAAAGTTCAGACAGAAACAAATCCACCTTCCTGTTTTTATCAGCTGACTGACCTGAGTGACGCTTCTGCAGATCTGCGTATTAAAGATGAAACATGTGACATCAGGATGAATCCATAAACATTAAAACGACGTCTCAGGATAACCAGGTTGTGATATTCAGCTTTTTTGTGGTCACATGCGAGGTGTGGTTGGATTGCAGAGTGTGTGTGTGTGTGTGTGTGTGTGTGTGTGTGTGTGCTGCAGATACACACTATCAAACACACACTCTGTTCTCTCGTTGTGACCCAGTAACACTCCTCACATTCCTGATTAATGATGCAGGTTGGACCCAAACAATGCAAACACACACACGCATACACACACACACAAACAGCTGCATATATTAGATACACATCAACATAAAGCACACACTCGATGATGTCATCGAGTCCAAACATGAAACATGGAGGATGAAAGCGGTGCGTTCAAGGACAGTCGTTACTCCGTCCTCGTGCTTCTCATCAGTCTGTAATTCGACTCAGGAGACAAATGATGAATAAATCTAATCCAACTGATAATGTCACCATTTAAAGGTTTCTTTATCTCCTGATGAACTGACTCAGCCCAATGCCCGGAGCCAAACCCGGCAAGAAAACCAGCTCGATGGGCTGCTGTGTTCACTGTTAGACTGGACACTGCCGGTTCAGAGGTTCTGTTGCTGTGTTCACTGTTAGACTGGACACTGCAGGTTCAGAGGTCTGTTGCTGTGTTCACTGTTAGACTGGACACTGCCGGTTCAGAGGTTCTGTGCTGTGTGCACTGTTAGACTGGACACCTGCCGGTTCAGAGTTCTGTTGCTGTGTTCACTGTTAGACTGGACACTGCCGGTTCAGAGGTTCTGTTGCTGTGTTCACTGTTAGACTGGACACAATGTTACGTTGTATTCTGCTGCGAAACGACCTGTATCAGTTAAAACTGAAGCATCTGATCTGTCAGATATGGGTGGAGGATGGATGGATGTGGTGGTCACATGTTGGTGCTGAACAGTATTATGATCTGACGGATAAACAGATATCAGTGCTGTGCTGCTGGAGTTCTTTTGTGTTTTGTAACTTCATATTAAACACCAAGTTTAGCAGCATATAGGCCGTGCTGTAGGTGTTAGCACGTCGGCACTGTTGCTATGAAACGGCGAGCTGCGTGTGTGTCGAGGTGAAACGGTGAAGAAGACGAAGCAGTTAAAGAGTTTGTGTTTCAGTCTGAACTCTGCAACCTCGACAGAAAACACAGTTTGTTTCCCTGCAGATGATTCTGGTTCAGCTCCACATGACCCGGACTCCTCCACATTCCTGTGAGTGTGTGTGTGTGTGTGTGTGTGTGTGTGTGTGTGTGTGTGTGTGTATGTGTTCCCACATGTGTTTCTGATCACTGAGCAGAGACACAGAGCGGTGGATGAGACAGAAAACTCAGGAGTCGTCACATTTTTCTTTTTCAATTTTCATTCAGAAACAACAGAATGAGTAATTAACTGATTTAAATCAACTTCATGTAACATAATAATCTGACATCTGTGACCTGCTGCTGATCCACACTGACCTGTGATCAGGTGACCTGTGATCAGGTGACCTGTGATCAGGTGACCTGTGATCAGGTGACCTGTGATCAGGTGACCTGTGATCAGGTGAACGGTGTCTCTGTCAGTCGTACGTCTGTTCTCACACTATGTAACTTTGGGCTCCGGGTCGGGAGAAGTACGTAACGCTTTACGGCACTAAGTCACACAGCACCAACTATTTCACTGATTCTGGTGAAACTGTTAGCTAATGTTAGCTCAGTTTGTTAGCTGCTGTTAGCTAATGTTAGCTCAGTGTGTTAGCTGCTGTTAGCTAGTGTTAGCTCAGTTTGTTAGCTGCTGTTAGCTAGTGTTAGCTCAGTGTGTTAGCTGGGCTGCTGAGCTGTGACCTGTTTTAAAGCAAGTGTGGCGTCCCACAAGGTTTCATCCAAGGTTTGATCATTTTCTCCATCTTGTCTGTGAAATGATTCATAAATCTGATTTATTATAGTTTATTCCTTCCCTATGCTGATGATACACCGTTTATCTGTCCATGAAACCAAACAGCCGGTCCAGTCTCATCAGTCCATGAACTGCCTTGTGCTCGATGGCACAAAACCTCCTGAACAAGTCTGAAGCTGTCCTATTTGTCCTCCTTAACTCCATCAAAGTCGTTCAGTCTTGGCAGCCCGTCCACCCTTGTTAGAACCTCGGTGTGATATTTGATTCTGCCTTTGAGGACGAGTCGGTGCCAGTTTCTTTCCAGCTTTGTACCAACATCAAGCCGCTTTCTGTCTTTTCAAAGATCTCAAGGAAGTCGTCCCCGCCTTCACATCAGTCGGCCTCTCCACTGACTGCATGTTCAGGACTGTCATCGGTGTGACTGCAGCTCTCTGTCAGACCTCCATCGATGCCTTCAAGTCCAGACTCAAAACACACAGTTACTCACATCGTCCTGATGTGCTCTTTATTTAAAGTTCCTTATTTTTGTCATCGACTCTGGACTGTACGACAAAATGTTGACAAAACTGCCGTCACCACTGGGAATGAACCAGTACAGCTCAGTGTGTGTGTGTGTGTTACAGCTCAGTGTGTGTGTGTGTGTTACAGCTCAGTGTGTGTGTGTGTTACAGCTCAGTGTGTGTGTGTGTGTTACAGATCAGTGTGTGTGTGTGTGTTACAGCTCAGTGTGTGTGTGTGTTACAGCTCAGTGTGTGTGTGTGTGTTGGAGGGAGAGATCCAAATCTCAAAGGAAATGATTTGCAAAATTCAAATGTCGTCCTGTATCACAGGGAAGTGTGGAGGAACAGGAGAACCCAAACACAGGCATGACACAAAACTGAACCCACACAGAGGAACCGAGAACACACGAGAACACAAACACACTCAGACGTGACTCTGCAGCCGTCGCCACTGATCTGGAAGCTGATTGGTTGACTGGCTGTTAATCACAGATTCAGTTCGCAGTGTCTCATCAGATCTTCGTTTTGTGTCTTGTTGTGTTTTATGTCGTCGTCATATTTTGTTGTGTCGTCATATCTCCCTGCATCACGTGTCTGTCTGTGGCTCAGGACGTACAGCGGGGTGTCCACTGATCAGAAGCTCGGTGGTTCGATCCCCGGCTCCTCCTGCATGTCGTGGTGACCTCGTGTGAATGTGTCTGATATTAGATTGGCTCGTGTGTGTGTTTCATCTTCTTGTGTCTGAGCTCATGTCTTCAGTTTTTGGACTGTTTGTCACTTTGTCTGATATTTTATAGAGCGACACACACTGATCAATCTGCATGTCAGTGTGTGTGTGTGTGT